>JAAGKR010006370.1:15886-41700 GCA_011419295.1 Clarias macrocephalus | reverse complement strand
CACACGCACGCACGCCCTCTCACACGCACGCACGCCCTCTCACACGCGCACACACACACACACCCTCTCCGCTGTGCGTCTGCTCTGCAGTATGATGGCAGGTAACCTCCCTCTCCCTTTGTGCGTTGTGTATTCGGTGCGAGTTCAGGACTCAGCAGCAGCCTCCACTCGACGCCTTCACTGGCTGGCTGTGGAACGTGACGTCCGATTTCTCGGCCCCGCCCGTACCGCCGCCTGGCCCCATCTTCTTCTTGATCTCTGCCGCCATGGTCATGAAGGCCTGCTCCACGTTGGTGGCGTTCTTTGCGCTCGCCTCCAGGAACGGGATCCCCAGAGAGTCTGCAAACTCCTGAGATGACGAGAGAAGCACATTGGATAGAGCGTTATACTGCGAGGTCTAATGTCTGTCACAGCAGCTCTGAGCGTAGAGCAGGTTTATATTATATTAATGAGCTCGTTCTGATACGTTGTTTCTAATAGTAACTGTTTTGTTGATGCTTCAAATGATCACAGATTGATCATTAATGGATTAACAAAAAAATGTGTGATTATTGAAAAAAAAAGGATAATTGGCCTTTTCAAGGAGACTTGGGGCATGAGGCAGGGCACATCCTGGACACGGTGCCAATCCATTGCAGGGCATACATACACACATACACGGTCATTCACACTACGGGCAATCTGGGAACGCCAATTGGCCTAATCTGCATGTTTTTGGACTGTGGGAGGAAACCAGAGAACAGAAAAAATACTTGTTCCCACAGGATTAACAACTTGATTTAAAAAGATGAGCAACTCGTTACCGCAATATAAACATTTCCCACAAGATAAGCAACTTGATCTGAAGAGCTAAACAACTTGTTCCTATGGGATGCATAACTCGTTCTCATGAGATAAAAAAAGAAACTCATTCCCACAGGATAAATAATTCGTTCCCTTGAGAGAAATAACTTGTTTCATCATGAAAATAACTTGATGATTAAATGATTAAAAATAAATAAATAAATAAATAAATAAAAACACCTTTTTTGGACTCCAGGGGATCCACAGAACAGCTGTTTAAAGCTGCTGTAACTTAAGTGACGACATGAATTAACATGCTATGTGGACGAACCACAACCTAAACACAATTACTAACACGTACAGCTTCTCACTATTTAATCAGGATTAACTTCTGGCCATTGTCAAAGTGCTGGAGTGTACGAGGAATAAATCTCTCTGAAACATGCCGTTAGAAATAATAATCAATTTTGGGGTGATAACAGTAGCCCTTCTACATCACACCACTTCATCACTGAATCTCGACACAGTATTCAGTATTCATGTAAAGCAAATGTAAAACAGCAGGCCATGAAATGTACAACAACATACACGTGTTGGTTTCTAGGGATTTAGCAGGAGCCTTGCAGACGTGCCAGAAAGTCTTTAAAAAAAGATATGTTTTGATGGACTGAAATCAGAATTTGAATTTTGTTTTGAACTTGCATTTCATATTTTGATTCCTATTTTTTCAGTCACTGCAAGACACAGGTTTAAAAACTCAAATTCTTGCCTTAGCGGTGGTGTAATCCACTACTTTCTTGGTGGTCAGGTCAGACTTGTTGCCCACGAGCAGTTTGTTGACGTTCTCGCTGGCGTAGCGGTCGATCTCCTGCAGCCACTGCTTCAGATTGTTGAACGATTCCTGAAGAAATAAAGTCAACATGAAGGATTTTAGACTCAGCCTGCAGCACTATTAGCAGAGTAATAGTTCTACCTATATAGTTTATCCTATGTAGGGTCACAAGGGGTCTGAAGCCCATCACAGGTGCGGGAGACGCTGGATGGGCCACGGCACATCAATACTCTGGGCAATTTGGAAAAACCAATCGGTCTATACTGAATGACTTGGGACTATCGGAGGGAACTGGAGTATCTGGTGGAAACCCACCAAGCACAGCAATGCCATGCATCCTCAGTGAAGCATAACCTGGAGGTGACACTCGAACCCTCAACCTTGGAAGTTTGAGCCCTCTGTGCTTAGTTCAATTTCATGGTCATGCCTCATGCAACAAATGTGCTACCACAAAAAGAGCAGGGTCGCCATGGTAACCGAGTCTTCCCGGCGCCAGGATGTTCCACCTACCAGATCTGTGATGTCGTACACGATGATGATCCCGTGGGCTCCTCTGTAGTAGCTGGAGGTGATGGTGCGAAATCTCTCCTGACCCGCCGTGTCCCACTGAGTAACACACACAACCCGGATTCAACACCACTATAAAACTGGGTGTGTATGTACTGTACGCAATTCACACATTCTCTACAGCACCATTCATGTACTCAAGCAAACAGCATCATAGAGTATTGTGCCAGAGGTATTGTAAACAGTCCAACAATATAGCTGTTTTTAGCTTTCATCTGATAGAAAAGAGCTACAATGTGATAAAGTACAAACATGTAGAGTGGTACATCAGCATACGAACGACCTGCATTAAGAATTTCCGCCTGAAAAACAGAACATTTTGAAAGTCACGTGTACGTCCCAGACCCATTTAAAACCGTTAACTCGAAAGGCCAAGCGAAGCTCATTTTTTCTTGATTTAGTGATTTAGTGAAGGCGTAGCACCATGGCTTGCAAGAATATTAAGAAGGATGGCAGCGAGAAGAAAAGAGAGCGGCTTTCAGTTTGGTTTTTAAAGCAGCCGGTGCCAAGAGGAATCATAAATTAAGGTTAGGTGAGGTTTAAGGTCCATTTGTTGCATATTTTACTTCATTTACATGTTTTGTTTGTTTTTTTATTTGCAAAAATATGGTTATAGTGTTGGAAATGAGTAATATCGGTAATATTTTGAGCGCGGCTGGAACGGATTACCTGCATTAACATTATTTCCTATGGGACTATGCGTTTCGCAATACAAATTTTCGCTTTAAGAAGTCGCCGCCTGGATGGATTAAATTAGCATCCATGTATCCATAATCAGGATGACAGCTGATCCTATCAAATCATCACAGTATTGTCATGTCATCTGACAGTAACAGTGAACATAACACGCTAAAATATTTTGCACCAATTATAGTCACTCTTATGGCTCACTATAGATGCCAATATTCTGGAAAGTTCTAAATAAGACAATACCTCAGACTCTACAGCTCTAGTCTTAGCGACACCCCCCCCTCCCTCCCTCGGCGGTACTCACAATCTGTAATTTGATCGTCTTCCCGTCCAGCTCTATTGTCCTTATTTTGAAGTCGACGCCGATGGTGCTGATGTAGCTTTCTGTAAACGTGTCATCCTGAACAAAACCATCACAGACAGACAGGAAAACGTATTACTGTAAGACAAATGAACCAGATCTCACTCGCAAAGTGTACAAGCGCAGCGCGGTTTTAAACTCACTGCGAATCGGAGCAGGAGGCAGGACTTCCCGACTCCAGAGTCTCCAATCAGCAGCAGTTTGAACAGGTAGTCGCTGGGGGGGAAAAAAAAAAGTCACATCACACGAACAAAGCACACACACACACACACACACACACAGCGGATTTATTATCCTTTAATGCTACACTATATCATGTTAACAGTTAGCAAAGGTGTATGACTGGATGGTTACTTACTTAACCTTCACTTTATTAAAGCATAAATTATAATGTATTCCTGTAAAATTTCTATAATTCTATTAAAGTTACATTTCTTCACACCCTGGGACAAATACAAATATTCTAAATGTAAAAATCAGTGTGACTTGTATAATTAAGCCACTGTAAATTAATAACAAACTAAAAAATAAAGAAAATGGAAATATGGACAAATTAACATAATTGTGTTAAAGATATAACAAGCTTTATAAAAAGTCTGAAATAGTTTTTTATATGAACAACACAGCTCTGTTATTATTTATATCAAATCATGAAATTTGCCCAAATCGTTAGAAATGAAAAGATTAGTCTAATGTTTTCAGAAACCGTCCAACACCAACATTTACTCATTTAAAATGAACTCTAATCACCATGGCAACCACAGAGATCATTAGCCACTGGCTAAACTAGAAACTCGCATTTTTATGTGTAACATTAATTTTAACAATGTTATTGTGCTTCACTCTGCTGGCAGCAACCAAACCATATACAGTATAAACATCTTTAAGAACTTAGTAAATTCACCACCTAGTTTACTCGATAGATAATTATTTAATTTGCTAATATTTTTCAGACGCTTGCTGACCTGCTAGCGACGTGGCACAGAAAGTGATGAGGCAAGTCAAAGCCTTATCTTCAGCAGGTTTGACAGAAACTGGCATACGCGGACTTGGGAGATGATAAGGGCTCATAAAAAATACTAACAGGAATAATTTATGAGAAATAATTAAAGAAACGTGACCGTTTCGATAAATTATTAATTGTTTAAACAGTCATTCATTTGTCACTTTCTTCAAAAGAATTTAGCAAGACTGATTAAAAAATTGAAAGTCATTTTACTTATTATAACAAACAACTTTTTGTTATTAAGTTGACTTTAGCCATGTCAAGTTGGATAAATAAACTACCTGCAGTAACTTTTAACACACATGAATATGGCGGCTGAGTTGTGGTGTAAACGAGTGTCCAGTTCCTAGTTGAAATGACTCGTTAGGGTTTTATGAGTTTTTCG
The DNA here is from genome assembly GCA_011419295.1 of Clarias macrocephalus. Lineage (NCBI taxonomy): Eukaryota > Metazoa > Chordata > Actinopteri > Siluriformes > Clariidae > Clarias > Clarias macrocephalus. The sequence continues at coordinate 37,076 of JAAGKR010006370.1, read as the reverse complement.
CTCACTCACTCATTTATACGGCTTTATCCTGTGTGGGCCTGAAGCCTATGCCAGGAGACCTGGGGCATGTGGTGGGGTACACCCTGGACGAGGTGCCAATCCATCAGAGGGAAAACACACACACACGCACGCACTGATTAACACACTATGGGCAATTTGGGAACACCAATTAACCTAATCTGCACGTCTTTGGACTGTGGGAGAAAACCGGAGGAAACCCACCAAGCATGGGGGGGAACATGCATCTCCATGCACACAGACCCGAGGCGGGAATCGAACCTGGACCGTGGAGGTGCAAGGCCACAGTGATCGCCACCTAGCCAACGTGCCGCCACGTTACGAGTGTATTTTTATATATTTTTTAATTCCCTTACAGCTAAATGGCAATATTATAATCATATTAGATTTTGTGTTCTGACATGATTGATACACACCAGTTAATACTTTGGGGTTATTATTTTATCATCACACACACACACACACACACACACACAGAGTTCAGGTGAACTTCAACTGATCCAAATGTCTGAACAGGGTGAACACAACAAGTGTTACAAAATATCAGGTAATAAAACAAAAACAAACAAACATTAAATAAAACTACCCCAATGGGACACATTTATTTATTTATTTATTTATTTATTTATTTATTTATAAACAAAGTGGATCAGATGACATTTAATTAACTACATTAACAGTGTTTCTGAATCTAATCCAAAGCCAGTTTAGTGAAACAGAACAAAATAAACACACTGAGGTTTGTTTGATGTTTAAATTCTCTCCTCATTCAAAAGATACATTTGTATCAATTCAAAGACACAAACAACATGAACTTAGAAAACAAATGAACTTACTATTCAGGGTTCATGGTAGACACTTGGCCCTGAGTAAGTTACAGTATCTCCTTTATTAATAATCAGCCCTACGCTTGTCTTCTCCCCGACAAACCCCCTGTTCTGTTTGTAATGTCCTGCTCGGCTTTTGGAAGGTCCAGGCTTTGAGCTCCGACACGGTGAGGCAGAGATCCGGCTGGACTGGATCAGTCGGATAATGAAAAATGGCAACCGGGTTGTGAAACCGCACCAAAACGCCATGAGTCGCTATTTCAGATACAAGTGTCAAAATAAGAGTTTCTTTAAATCAAAAGTTTTTTTTTTTTCAGCTTTAAATTAAAAGTTTTTTTTTTTTTCAGCTTTTCATCAAACGAAAACTGTTTCCACTTTTCCTTTGATGTGTGACATTTAAAAATGTAATTATAAATTTTGGGATTTATTTCACAATCATACTATATATCCAACACATACAAAGATTTGAACACATTAATCTTACATTTTACCTCAAAGAGGCACAACCGATAATAATAATAATAATAATAATAATAATAATAATAATAATAATAATAATAATAATAATAATAATAATAATCAGTGTAATGGCTGAATGATGATTAAAATATACATTTTAAAATGAACATAAAAATTGTACGACACGACGCAAACTTGAGTGACAGGAATGGACAGGGTCAGGAAGGAGTACATCAGAGGGACGGTGCAGGTAGGACAATTGGGGACAAAGTTAAGACGGTTTGGACGTGTGCAGAGGAGGAATGAGGGGTACATCGGGAGGAGAATGTTAGAGATGCAGGAGGAGAAGAGGAAGGCCCAAGAGGAGGTTCGTGGATGTGGTGAGGGAGGACACGAGGGAGTGACGGAGGGAAGATGTGGTAGACTGTGTTATATTGAGACAAATGGTCCACTATGGCAACCCCCTAACCAAAAAATAAATAAATAAATAAATAAATAAATAAATCGCTTGACAACCCCCCACCAAATAAATCTAAATGTGTTAAAACAAACAAACAAACAAAAACTGGACTTTTTTTTTTTTTACTACCTAATTTTCAACAACGTTTCAGAAAAGACGTGATTAATCACATGACATGGGGTTGTTATAATCGTGGAGGCATGAGATTAAGAGACGACATGACGTTAGATGATTGCTGAAGCTGTTTTCTTTTTAGAGGCGGCCACATGTGTCGACTAAAAGCATTAACATCTGCTGTATAATAAATACTTAGAATTTTCATATTTTGTTGATTTACTTTAAGAAAAAATGTGTACATAATAGGCAGCACGGTGGTGTAGTGGTTAGCACTGTTGCCTTGCACTGCCAGGGTCCGGGTTCGATCCCCGGCCAGGCTCGATTCCCGTCTCTGTGTGCATGGAGTTTGCATGTTCTCCCCGTGCTTGGTGGGTTTCCTCCCACAGTCCAAAGACATGTAGGTTAGGTTAATTGGCGTTCCCAAATTGCCCGTAGTGTGTGTGTGTGTGTGTGGCGATGAATTGGCACCCTGCCATGTGCCCTATGTCTCCTGGGATAGGCTCCAGGCCCCCCGTGACCCTGAATACAGGATTAAGCGGTATAGATGATGAGGGAGTGTGTACATAATTTTAAATATATACTCTCATGCATATTCTATACCACTTATCCAGTTAAGAGTCACAGGATGCCTGGACCCTATCCCAAGAGACTTAGGGCACAAGGCAAGGTACACCCTGAATGAGGTGCCAATCCATCACAGGGCGCGCATGCGCACGCACGCACACACACACACACACACACACACACACACTTTGAGCAATTTACTACCTTTGGACTGTGGGAAGAAACCCACCAAGCATGAGGGGAACATATAAACTCCATGCACACAGACCACGAGGTGGAAATCGAACCCGGGAGGTGATGGCCATAGTGCCACTATGCTATGGAATAAAGTCACTGTCAAAAATAATCATGCTTAAAAAAAAAATTTTTGTGTGTAATTCTGTGTTTTGTCCAAGTTGGATTCTAAAATCTACGGCCACGACAGCTTATAGATACAATATTTTGTGTTTGTTACAGTACAACTCTGAAATATACGACTCTGACCGTTTACAGACACAAAACTCGTTTTAACAACTCCTCGGTTCCACGGACAAATTGCGAAATTACGCCTACAAATGTAGTGTGTTACACCACGGTCAAAAATACGTCATCAAGACCACATGCACAGGCATCACTATCCGAGGGAAGAGGAATCGATTCAGCCACCGTCTCATCGTCTCAGGTAAGTTTTTTTTCACAATGAGATGGTGGCCGAATCGATTCCTCTTCGCTCGGATAGTGATGCCTGTGCATGTGGCCTTGATGACGTATTTGTGAATGGAATAGATTTTGGAATCCAACTCAGACAAAACACTGAATTACATACAAATCTTTTTTTCTTCTTCTTCTTTTTTACACATGATTATTTTTGACAGTGATTTTATTCCATACTTGATGGGTTTTTCAAATTCACTTGATAATACTGTTCTTGTAAGAAAAGTCCAAGAACAGCTGACCTTCACATTTTAAAATAACAACTGACTGTTGTTACTTTATTACCTAATAACATATGTGTTATTTTATAGTTAAAAAAGTTTAGACTGGTACTGTATATTTTAAATGACAAAAAAAACGTCAAATACAAAAAAGTAATACGGGTTAGAGTTAGAAAATTATCTTCTATATTTGTATTTGACTAAATGTACATTTAATGTGACAAATATGGTGAAGTACTTTGAAGTACAAAATATCTTCCCCCTTGAATTAATTACCACTTGTGTGAATGTACGGGTCATTGGATGATACAGGATACAGGGTAATGTAAGTGGTTTAATAAGTTTAAATTGAATTTAGAGTTAGAAATATAATCATGTTACAATATAGGTTGATTATAAGATAATGTTTTCTAGCAGATTACCAAAACAAAATGGAATCACTGACTTACATAAGGTGCATCTTCGTGCTGTTTCCCCTAGAGGACGCCAACAGAACATTTTCTGTGGAACCCTAGAAAGCAATTCCAACTATTTGGATGGGTATAGGTTTAACGAATGCCTAGGGTTAGGGTCTGCCTAAAGTGGGCCTTGGCCTAAGTTTAAGGTGCATTTAGAATTAGGGTTCATGTATAGTTAGGGTTGATGTAGGGTTTATGTTTATGCAGGCTTGGGGTGCTTGTAGGTGCATGTAGGGTTCGGGTGTATGTAGGGTTATGTTTGGCCAAAGTTTTCCTGGAACAGAGAGATTGTGAACAAAAGGGCCTATAACAGAGGTCCAGTAATAGAAGGGGGAAATTAGAATTAATTAACCTGTTCTGAGCCATAAATCAACTTGATGTGCTTATTGAGCTCATGATTTCTTGTCTCTCTTCTTATATTTCTTCTCTTCAATTCATTTTTCTGTTTTACAAGGGAATGAAAAGTTTACCACAATTTAATGGGTGTGGTGTAAAGCTTTTGAGCCCACCAACATACTGTACATAAGATGTTTTTTCTTTGCTGAACATTCCACCAACAGAACACATTAACGAAGGATAAAGGAATGAAGGAAGGAAGAAAAGAAGCACAGATTAAGATCCATACTGGTATATAAGGAAATTGGAGTCCTTTCTTAATGTCTGTGTTTTACATGGAATACAAATTGGCAATCCCTATTGTTTAATCAGTATTTATTATTTCTATAAGGTGACATTAAAAATGCATCTTTAAGCTGTTGATCCACAGTCCTGATCCCAAACTGCTCTGTACTAGATACGTAGTGGACCACAAAGAGTGTAGAAACAGTTAGTTTCCTTGTGTCTGTGTAAGGTGCAGGGAAATTCAGAGTGTACAATTTAAAGTATATAAAGCTAATCATCAGTTATATTATTTGTGGATCATCATATAATGTTTTAAAGCACATTACTGATATGAAATAAAAATTGTGGAGTCATACCATGTCTACTGGCATGTATGGCATTTCCAAAAGAGGGCGCCAAAAATGATTTGTGTGTGTGTGCTCTTCGAACGTACTGTAAAGGAAAGGTCATTTCCCGCCATGTTGCCATCTCATAATCATGTTTTAATCTAAAAGTCACATGTCTTCAATTCATAGCAGAAAAAAAATAAATAAATCCTTACTGTGGTTCTGTCTCTCGGGCAACAGATATACTCCCACTGTTTCTGTGGCAGTTATTTACAGGGTGGGGTTGCCAGCTGGCCCTATTGTATCTGAAGGACCGTGGTCCATCAGTGGTGACCCGATGGCATCAGGGCTCAGCCTGGGGACCTCCTGGTTCACAGTCCAACACCTTAACCAACAAGCCATCCCTACCCACTTACCTTGCTGTGAGTGGGCTAAAATCAATACAATGAAGAAGCACTCTTGGGGTTGACTTAGCCTCCTTCACGAGGTAGTCACAGCTTTCAGTTGCATAAAACAACTCATCACTAGTGGTCAGATGATATAGTGCATTCACCAAAGCCTTTTGCCTGCTATAGGGATAAGTTTAGGGAATGTCTAGGGTTAGGTTCCATGTAGGGTCTGGGTGGGGTAAGGTTACAAGACAGGGTCTAGAATTAATTTAAAGGAAGTGTAAAGGGGGACATTAGAATCAATAAACTGCTTTGTCCTGCAGTCAGAGCCGTGACTCAACTTTCTGTACTGATGGAAAGCATGTTTTTTTCTCTCTCTTCTTATATTTCTTCTCTATTCATTTCCATCTCTCTGTTCCACAAGAGAATGAAAACTTGCACATACTTGCACTAAGCTTGAATGGGTGCAGGGTAACCCTGTGGAGTTTTCCAACACATTGCACGTAAGATGATTTTTCCCTCGCTGAAAATTCCACCAACAATATTGTTTTTGGGTCCATTAGTAAATTTGACCAGTTAAAAGTGACCAGTAAAATAGACCACAAAATATCAAAGTGCAACAATTATGATAAGTTTTTTGATCACAGTGACTTGTCCAAAACTGTAACAGAACATAAAAAGATAAATAAAATAAAAACAAAGAAGGGAAGAAAGAAACTCCTACTAAGATCCAAAAACAGCTCCTGGATGGGACGCCGGTCTAACCATGCAACACGCAAAAATGTAACTGGAGTAGTTTACTGGAGAACCCAGAGGAAGGAGAAGTCTCAGGACTGAAACTTGGACGCTGGAGCTGTGATGAAGCAATGCTACAAAACAGTAAATCTATGGAGAAACCTTCAGTCAATCATTCTTTAGTGTCTATTTTTATTCATCTTTCGCGAAAAATGGAAGCTTTTTTGGAGTGCTTTGAAAGTATTTTGGGTGTATTTCGCTATACACCAAACAACAGTACAAAGTGCAGAAAGAGAAAGCTGAAAAGAATCTGAAGATGGAGATGTATAACAGCATGCAGTAAGGAACCCTATTCTGTTTATACAGTATCATGCAGCTAGATACTGCTATAATATTGAGAAACAAGGAAGCGGATGTTACGCAAAGCCTTGACATCATATCCGGGAGATAAGTCTGTAAATAAATAAATAAATAAATAAATAAATTACCAATCATTATTGATCAAGTAATGTATTAACTTCACCATGACATTTGGCCAACTTTTAGGTTTGGGAAAAGTTTAGGGAACGCCTAAGGTTATGCACGTAGCACCAGGGCCCAGGGGAAGGGCTGGATTAAGTTATAAGTTTTGATGGAACTGAAGGACACGTTCCATAATTAATCATGAGCTGTGAAAGAAGAATCAGAATAATTAAACTGCTTTGTGACGGATCCAGCGCTATGCCTCAACTTGCTGTAGTGATGAAGCTCAAGTTTCGTTGGCCGTCTTTCTTATGTTTCTTTTATATTTATTTCTATTTCTTGTTCAACAAGGGAATCAAACTTGCACAAGGGTTAATAGGTGTGAGGTCAATTTGTTGTGTCCACCAACAGAGTGTATATACTTATTTTTTTTTCTCTTTACTGAACATTTCACCAACAGAACACAGTGTCCCAATAGACCATGTTGTTTTAGGGAAGTTGTGATTTGGATGAAACCAAATTTAAATGAGAAATAGCTGAATATTAAAATTCAACAATTGTGATAAGATCCTTTATAGCGAGTTGCCCACTAATGTAAAAGGTATTTGGTGTCCTTACTTAAAGTTTTAGGAATTAATAAAGGACACCAATTTTACAGAAATATATATTGACAATCCATACAGTTTTTTTTCTCTGTGCCTGTGTAAGCTGCAGAGAAATTCAGAGTGTACAACTGAACATAGGATAAATGTAATCATCACTGGCATTATTGGTGGATCATAATCTAGTGCTTTACAGCTGACTACAGACATAAAATAAAATAAAATTATACCGCGGCTTTATTCTATCTCCAAGAGAGGGCACCAACAAATAGTTTTTGCCTCCGCATGTGTATGTGTGATAATGTTTTTTTTTTTTTTGCGTATGATGAATATAAATCTAAATAAAGAAGAAGAAAAAAAGGAATACCTGGTGATTTTCCTATTATCTCTGGGATCCTTTGATTTACTAATTTACTCAATAATTCAGTCATTAATTAAAATGATTTTCTTTTATTATTTTGTTATTTTTGTTTGTCCATTTTAACAAGAACAACAAATGGATTTAAACGTTCTTTTTTAAAGCGATATGTCACATTGCAGATAATATAGAAGCAGTGAGGTACATGGTATATAGGTACATAGAGTCGCATATCTGACATCAGCAGACTGGTTAATGTGGGCGTTAACTGGTCAGCTGATGCAAATATATGTCAAGATTCTTAATTTGATTTCTCTATAAAGCACATACTGTATGGACACACACACACACACACACACACACACACACACACACACACACACACACACACACACACACACATACATTCCAATGTATAAAAACATATTAATTAAATCTATGTGAGACATGTAAGAAGTGGGAAAAACACAATGACAAACACTCTGGGTGTTGGCACAACTTCCTTTAAGAGACCGCCAGCTGGCATGATTATAATCTTGAAGGAGTTCCAATATCTGCTGAACACTTGTCTTAGCATGTGTTCTTTTTTATTATTTCACACCTAATTTAGAAAAAAAAAAAAAGGAATCGTAACATGTTTTAGAATGTATATTATATTGCCAAAGAAATCTACTTCAAAAGCATATGAACTTGAGTAATATCCAATTAATGTTTAATCGATAGTCATGTTGGAACAGGAAGTGGCTGTCCCCAAACTGTTCTCACAAAGCTGGGAGCATGAAATTGCCCAAAATGTCTTGGTATGCTGAAGCATTCCATAAGAGTTCCATAAAGACATGCATGAGTGAGTCTGGTGTGGAAGAACTTGACCGGCCTGCACAGTCCTGACCTCAACCAGAGAAAACACCTTTGGGATCAATTATAGTGCAGACTGTGAGCCAGGCCTTCTCATCCAACATCAGTGTCTGACCTCACAAACGCACTTCTGGAAGAATCATCAAACCCCCCCATGAACACACTCCTAAATCTTGTGAAAAGCAGAGGATTTGTCTGAGCCAATGATTTTGTATGCAGGAATTTTTCGTTTAAATCACCTTCAGAGATTATGTTTCCCCACTACAGTGATGTTGGATCCAGAGCACATTGCAGAAAGACGGGCTAACAGACAGAAAAACACTTTGGATGGGACGCCAGTCCATGCAGGGACCAAAGGGAATCAAATTTGCTGCTGGATCCGTTTACTGCAGAACTCCAGATGTTCCAGGAACACTGGAGCTGTGATAAACAGTGCTACAACCCAGTGACAACTCTTCAGAATAATTATTCTTTATTTTTAATTGCCATTCTTTTTTGTATCGTTTTGGTGGACATTAAATACTGACTTATAATCTGATAATATCAAACAATGATTTTGTATTTCTTACTGCACATCATCACTCGCATTATCATTTTCACAACATTCAGTTACATCGATCTCATCTATTAATTACTAGTGTTCAAAGTAACATATTGCATTCCCTAAAACAGAGTGATTTGTGAAGTTATAAGACAGGGCCCACAGTGAACTCTGGGGTACGGTAAGGAGCAAATCAGAATCTTTATATTGCTTTGTCCTGGATCCCGAACCTTGACTGTTGCTGTACTGATAACTCATGCTTTGTCCTTTGGGTTCTCATGTTTCCTCTCTATTCGTTTCTCTTTCTCTGTCTTAGAACGGACTAAAAACATGCACGTACTTGCACTAAATTTAATGGGCGCATGGAAAAATCCATCACCTTTAATAACACAGTTGACTTAATTCTTTTTTTTTTTTTTTTTGGCTGATCATTTCACAAACAGAACACATTAGTGTCACGTAGGACATCTTGTTGCCCACTACTGTAACATATAATAGAATGAAACAAACAAACAATAAGAGAAATACTGGTATAACTAAGTCGGAGTCCCTTCTTAATAAATAAATATTAAGAACTCATACAGTTATTTTCCGTGTACCTGTATGGCATGCAGGGACATTCATAGTGTACATATCAACATATATTAATCGAATTATCACTTATATTACTGGTGGATCATAATCTAATATTTTAAAGTAGAGACTGATATAAAATGAAATCAGTTATACCATGAAGGCTCATATACTGTACATTCTATCGTCACTGCATTATGGTCACATCCTGAATTCATTTCATCCTGTCTTTTATTAATATTACTATTTCAACTTGCTGGTGCACCTTATGTACAGTTTTGTTCATGCATGCATTACCTTATTAATGCACCTTAAATTGTAAACAGTCTTTTTCCAAGAGAGGGCACTAGTACAGTTTTTGAGCTGTTATAAACGTAGAACATGTCTTTATGTCTGTGTGTATACAGAGATCCTAAATACAGGATTAAGGTTGGATTTCGATCGGATTATATTTGCGATATATATTTTTGCGGAAAGGAGTTTTTATTTTTATTTTTCTGTTTTTGGCTTCCTGAAATTCTAATCAATCATCTGACAATCATATTAGGTATTATAAGTACTGTACACAATGGAGAAACAATGAGCAGATTTTATACTTAATATCTGATAATGTCAAACAATGATTCTCTATTTCTTACTGTACACGCATTCACTTACAGTACATTGATCATACCTGCTGATTTAAAAACAACTCATTATAGTCATCACGTGATATTGTGCATTCACGAAAACTTCTTGCCAGTTAAAGGGTTGGGAAAGGTTTAGGAAATGCCTGAGGTTCGATTTCATGTAGGGTCAGGGTTGTGTGAAGGTAAAAGACAGGGCCCCACAATTAATTCTTAGAAAGTGTAGACGGAAAATTCGCATCATTAAACTCTTCTGTCCTGGAGCGAGAGACATGGCTCAACTTGCTGTACTGACTGAGCCTCATGTTGTTTTCTTTCTCACTTCTTATGTTCCTTCTCTATTCATTTCTCTGTCTCAAATCCTGAAGACTTGCATGTACTCGCGCTAAGTTTAATGGGTGCATGGTAAATCCGTCACGTTCATCAACATAGTTTACATAAGACTTTGTTTTTTTTTCTTGCTGAACATTCCACAAACAAAACGCATTAGTGTCCCGGGAGACCGACTTTTTTTTTTTTGAAAGGTGTTGTTGTTGGATTAAACAACTTAAATTTTATCAGTTAAATTGAAGTGACCAGGAAAATAGTCCACTAAGGTCAAATAAAGAATTATTTTGATGGTTTGATAACAGTGAGTTGCCCACTACCGTCAGCATGGTTGTGGAGTCGTTAGCACTGAATGCAAGATAAAGCGGGACTGACGATGAGTGAGTTTTGTAACATATGTATTGTATTACTATTGTAACAGAAAACAGGACAAAGGAAAGATGCTCTTATTAGGAGAACTACTGATATAAGAAAATTGGAAAACTACATGCCGATTCTTTTCCCTTTGAAAATTTGTTGTATTGTTCATTCGTTTATTTTGACTAAATTTACCCGAAAAATTAAATAAATTAAGAGATTTATCTTTACGAGCCCAAGTTAATGAAAAAGAAAGGAAGGAAGAAAGAAAGAAAGAAAAGAAAGAATCCACCTACTATGGGAAATATTGATACAAGGAAATTAGTGTCCCTTCTTAATATCTGACCAAATTTTGTTAAATCGTCTAATAATCATGTTTTAATCCAAAGGCCACATCTTCATTGCATAGCAGGAAAAAATTTTTTTTCCATTAATTTTAAAAAGAACTCCTTTAGGAGATTTGCACTGTGGAAAAATAAACAACTTTCAACTATTGCTCTTGACCTGCTGTTTAAGGTACAATATTTGCGTAATTAATAAATAAATAAATAAATAAATAAATAAAATAATAACACAGTTGAACCTCGGATTGCGAATAACCTGGTTTGTGAGCATTCCGCAAGATGAGCAAAAGGTTATTAATTCTTGATATACTAGTGCCAAATATCATCAGGTATCATGTGTCTTAACTAATGCGCATGCGCTTCTTGTTTTGACGCAAGTGTAACGTGATCACAACTGAGCCAATGGTTTTTCTCTAAAAATTATTTTATTATGCAGTTGTATGCATGTGCTCGCACAGAGAGAGTGTGTGTGTGTGTGTGTGTGTCCAATACAGCAGCCCCCCCCCCCCCCCCCATGGAATAAAATCACTGTCAAAAATAATCCTGTGTGAAAAAAGGATTTGTGTGTAATTCTGTGTTTTGTCTGAGTTGGATTCCAAAATCTACGGCCATGACAGTTTACAGATACTATATTTTGTGTGTTTGTTACAGTACAACTCTGATCTGAAATATACGACTCTGACCGTTTACAGACACAAAACTCGTTTTTACAACTCCTCTGTTACACGAACGAATTGCATAACTACACCCACAAGTGTATCGTTATACCACTGCCTTCCTCCTCTCCTCTCTCTGGTCTCAATCACTGCAGCTAGGATTCGTTTTGTAGTAAAGTGAGTTTATTGTTCACCTATCCACTAGATGGCAGTAGTAATGGTGAGGATTTGCATGTTCAAAAACAGCGGAGAACAAGCAGCTGACCACGGGAAGCAGCGAGTCATTAGGTTTTGTTATAATTATTTCATGCCTTTCTGTTTTCAATAAAGGTAAAAATTTATTAAGTTTATACTAATAAAGGTATAACTGTCGGCTCTACAGTACATCAAAGGGAAAGTGCAGGTTAATTCGGTAAATTTTTTACTTCACATTTTGTATTAATTATTTTTATAGGAATATTCTTGGGTTTTGGAACGTTTCCATTATTTCTTATGGGAGAAAATGATCAAAACAAAACACATGCATTTAAACATGCAATTGTCAAAATCCTTCTCTACCTGGACTGTTGGATATTGACCCTCGCTCACGTTTCATGATCACGGACTGTATTTGAATTCTCGACTTTGAACCACGTACGATCACGATTATTCCCCACTGTCCAAAGTTGCATTCAGCGCATGCCGACTCTTCACTCCTGCACCCTCTGCTTAAGGCCAGCGCCACGCCTCCTTTCATTCAAAAAACTATCAGCAGTTGTTCATCACAGGATAACCGGCGCTGTTTTCCATATGCACTTGCACTTGGACCCACCTTGTCTGCTGGGATTGTGACAACACCTATGATATAACTGTTTCTGCAAGTAATGGATTCCCTCAGTGTTAAATGTACAGTATTGATGTACTTGGTCAAAAAACCCAAAAAAAAAAAAAAAAAAAGAGTCCTGAGATTTCTGGGCCATCTTGCATGCACTGGTCTTTTGAGGTCTCTCCACAATTTTTAGTATTAAGGTCAGAAAACAGGCATGTGACAGAGGGAAGTGCTACAAGAAAATAATGAGGACAAAAACATATTTCTTTGTTTGTAGTTTATTTAGAATAAATCAAGATTTACTTGCAAGAATCTCAGGGACAGTTCAAGATAAATAAAATGTGTAAAAACAGACATTCAGGATAAAACTGCAATGGGAACAGAGCAAAATAAACTGAAAAAAATACATTAGGTGAAAAAAAAAAAAAACTGAAACAGGCATTCAAAGCAAAATGGTGCAAACAGGGACAGTCCAAGACAAAATGGGTGTATGGTGTCTACAGTCACACACCCCTCTTGAAGACACAGGGGAACATTGCATGCCTGGCATCTCCAAGGTGTTTTTTGCCGCTTGCCATGCACTGCTTTGCAATGCACACACAACCTGCGACCAGCAGTGGCAGCATCTCTTTGACAGGTGACCATATAGTTCTTTATGCACAATGAAAGCATTGGTGGCAGCAATGTCCAAGAAGTGTAGAAAAATCTTCCTGTACCACTTCATTGTTTTGTGCTGTGACTGTAACAGCTGGTCAGACAGATCAATGCCCCCCATGTGTTGGTGTCCATTTGAAGAATCAGCAAGAACAAACAACTTGAAGCCCCACCTAGTTGGCTTGGCTTTCATGTACTGCGTCATTCCGGTGTGTGCTTTGCTGGCCACCATTCACTCATCCACAGCTAAATTTCTTCTGGGATAATAGATTGCAAGCATGACGGATACTGTCCATAAGAAGTCTAACCCTGAACAGACGATCATGTACAGATGTCCCCCTCTTCCTACACAAACACACACACACTATGTGCACTTAGTATGATTCTCGATTGCCTTCAAAACTGAACGTCACTTGTGTGTCCCAGTGTGAGGTGCTGGTGCAAGGGTGATGCAGACACATTCCTAAAAAATAAATTAATAAAAAATTGTTAGCCTGTATTGTTCCAAGTAAACGAACAAAATTATACAGATAATAAACTTCAACATTAATATACACCTATCCTCTGATGGTCACATGACAGCATCAATAAAAGGGTGACTACTGATTTCTTTAGAGGAAACTTAACACTACTCTGCTGACATAATTCAATCAAGTTAAAAAAAAGTGCATAGATAACAACTGTCAAAGTGTTCATACATTTTTGTGCCTCACTGTATTTGTTGATGGACAATAGGCTGGACAAATATCTGTTGCTGGGCCACAGACCATGTAGTGCATCTCAAACATTTACACCTGAGACATTAGCATAATGCCATGCACCGGCATGTTTCACATACACATTTAACACATTCTAAACATTTACACCTAAACAGTTATTGTAAAGATTTGTTAAACCAAAGCCATTGGGAAGATTTACACCATAGAAAATATTCACAAACATCTCTTAGTTGCATAAGGCATTATTTTAGCCAGCTGCAGCTAACATGCTTGTGCTAAATAACATTACCGATAGCAGTGGCATAAGCTAACCGAAACTGAGCCAAATATATATTAGAAACTATAATCTAAAGCTGTCCAAAACGAGGTGAAATACATTAGAACATTTACAAAAATCTGTAACAAACAACTCCATAAAACATTAGCTTAGCCACCGGGAACTAACCTGTTTGTGCTAAGCTACATAAAGCAGCATGTTAGCGTGATTAACATGCTAACCTGAACCATGTAAGTGACACTGAAAGACAAAGTTTCACATAAGCTGGCATAAGCTAGCCAAAGTCCGGAAAATATAATATTATCCTTATATGATCAGAATAAGAATGATACAAGACCTAATAACTTACCCATTATCACAACAACTTGTGTGAAAATCCTCTGCTGTAACTTTCTTCTGAGGAAAATGTAAACTCCTCCCACTGTCCAGAACATTCTGAAGAGCTTCGTCGGCAGTGTAGCGCGTGCCATCTTCCAAACGCGCAGAAAACTCACTGAATCTGTGTGGAAACTCTGTGTGATCAAGCCGGTGTCCGGGGGGCGTGGCCTCGCCTGTAGATTACCCGGACCCGGACATCAATAAAAGTAGACCCTTTACGGATTCAAATAATGTAATACACTTATGTGTAGGGTCAGAAAATTTTAATTATTTTCATGGTTACCAGAAAAAAATGCAAGTGGACCCGCCGGCGGGTCAGCCGTCACCTAAGGAAACATAACACTACTCTGTTAAGCTCTGGGTTAAAGCTCAACCCCTCGGGTTTGTCTGCACAGAATTGCCAGTTGTTTGATTGATTAAGCTGGCATTAGTCCCCAAGATCTGCGCTCCTAGTACCAGGGCAGATTGAGGCTACTACTGAAATAGTTTCACTTATCCCCATATTTCTAACCCAAATACCTGATGAATTGGGACATTGCTCAGATGTTGGTTATACCACTCTTCAGACTTGTGAACTTCTGTCCAAAGGTTCCTTACACAATTGCCCATTTATCTTCACTGAAACAAAAGATGTAGGGCCTACCAGTCCCTTAGACAGCCCCCTAACTCTGGAGGACTCTGCACCTCACTTCAAAGAACTCACAGTTTGGTGGTTCTTTTCTTCACTTTTTGGTGGGGCCATCATGGCCCCTCTGTGATGTATCTAGAGGTGTCTACTGGCAAGGCAATAGTTGAGAAGTTTGAATAGCTTTTTTCCTGCTCTGTTCAAGTCTTTTTACTTGTTTTTTTTTTTCTATTAGGCCATTTCAGTGTCACCCTCAGGTTAAGGTGTTATTACTTTTTACTAGTTATCTCAGTACCAATGCAAACCTAAGATGATGAGGTTAAAATGGCAACTTCCATGGAATTCACTTCTTTTATTTATTTTGTTAGTCTGAATGTTGTTTATTTGACCATAATTGCTCAGGTCAGTCCTGACATTTTGCACATACTGTATGTATTCAATCTCACATGTGAGGTCTCATACTCCTAGTCTCCAAGGATCTCAGGCAGCAATTCTAAGAAATCAAGGGGATTCTTTTATTTCTCCCTCAAATGAAGTTGGATAACCATTATGTCAGATTCTACAGCTCCAAAAGCAATTCCCAGAGCTTTCAGCTATTTGTTTTGACCATTGACTAATGGTGACTAATTTGACCATTTTACTAAACTTGCTGCTTCCACAGTTTTCTCATGCTGGTGCAGATGCCTGTACCCACTGCTCAGTTTTCTCAACGACTTTCCCATGGCACAAATTAATTCTTCAGGTGAGAAACCAGCACTATAGCTTGTCATCCACAGCTCTCTGCTCTTGAAAAAGCCTGAAACCCAATGTTGAATTCACTAGTCTCTGATGTCTTTACATACAATGTTGAGAGGCTCTTTCTGAGCGGGGGCTGATTCTAAAGAGAAATAGCTGGAAATTTTCTTTATATTCGCAGGACACCATTCGCTTGTTTTTGGATGCTTGATTTTCTTACCCCTAACAGCCCAGATGCTTCATTGTGTGTGCTACCTCCTCATTTTTCTCCCATTACCAAATCCTTATTGATAAGTTGTGGTAAGGAATGTTAATTCAGTTTCAGACAAATTGTACTTATGATAATCACCTGAACAAGATTCTGACTTATTTCTTTTTACTATAGTTTTTTAATTATTCCAAGCGGTGCCTCCAATTGTGTAATGCCCCTTAAACTTTTGTTAGACCGTATAAAGGAATGTCCTGATTCTATTAACATGTGTACAAACCTAAGCATTACCTAAGCAGGTACTATTAGCTCTCTAGCTACTTGACTACACTTAAATAATAATACTCAAACTAATTATGACATGTTGACACAAAAGATTGCTGCTCAGAACATACATTTTGAGCAATTATATTTACAAAAAATAAAACAAATACTTTTAAAACATAAAATCATTCAAAATAACTTGAATGAAAACAGATAAAAGCCTGCCCCTCACCCCTAGAAACAGGAAAATGAAAATATATCAGTTTATCATATTTACCTATAAAAACATCTGACATTCAATTAATATGCAACATAAATCACCAATAGCTTCCCACCTATACCGCTTAAGAATTCCATCTCTCCATCTAGGTGCCGCTGTAGATTAACAAGGGTCCGTGGATGATAGAGGTGACAATTGTATTTATTCAATTTTTTTCAACTGTAAAAGGACCCCTGTTCAAAATTCACACTTGCATTCACACTCTACAGGCAATTTGGGAACACCGATAAGCAGTAGTGAGGCCCTCAAAAATTTCACACCAGTAGCGCGACACACAATAAAAACCTGTGACTCACTATATTTGTGTATGACTTTATAAAATGGTATATTTTTCTATACCATATAAGCAACCATCCTCAAGGCTTACAGTCAATATGAACTGGTGTGTTATTTTCTTGGTGTTGGCTCGCCTGAAAACTGATGTAAAAAATTTACGGGTGCTATGAATTCTTAAAGGGGTTTCCATATATACTGAGCACTTTTTAACATATTTTCTTTTATTTAATATCTTTTTCTTTTTTTATTAAGAAAATAAAGAAATGGGTTAAATTGTGTAGGTGTGTCCAAACTTTTGACTGGGACCCTAACCATAGACCGATAAAGGTGATGATAAATTTATTTAAAAAGGAGATAAATTTTATACTTTTATACTCAATTATATTGATTTTAGCTATGGATAAAAAAACAACAACTAACTACTAGTGTTCAAGTAATACAATAACTAGATTTTTTTTTTGTTGCATATTTGCATATTTTACGGTTGAGGATAGGGATTTTTTTAGGGAATGCCTAAAATTAGGTATGCAGGATTATGTTTAACTTTGGCCCGGGTTAACATTCATTCTGCCAAATGGAGCACGGAGAGATACTATAAAAGCTGCATTCCATCCCAAAGTGTACTTCCCAGGGTGCTCCCTACTCTCTGCTCCGTTTGCAGCGAATGTCGGTGAAGGAACTTCCCTCGACAAAACATCACCATTCGGAACATCTTGCGAAGACATCGGCACAGATGTCACTTCCTCTGTGTCTTACAATGGTTACATAAGAACCTTGCATACCTGTTGCTGCTGCTGTGGAAATTTCACACTATGGACATTAAGTATTGAATATATATATATATTTTTTTTTACAGATTACTATTCTATACTAAGGATTTCTTGATTAAATAAAAATTTTAATTATTGTGTCCTTTTAATATGATGTCATTCTCGATAATAATGGTAATAAATATATAAATCCTTTATATATAATCCTATATAGCTCCATGTTTTCACGATGCAATGACGTATGGGAATTTTTTCCCCCTTTTATGGTGAATTGAAGTTGTTCACTCGTTTCCTACACCATTTGTAATTCCCTTCGCACTGAACATTTCCGCTCCTTGTGGTTTGGAATCACACTTAACATGGCTAATGACTCTGTGAAATATATTTATATACTGGGTATATACAAGGTATTTCAGGCCGAATGGAACACGCCTACAGAATCTTCAAGTAGGAGGAGCATCAAAAGAGGTGGGATTAATATATATAATCAAGGAGTAAATATGTTTGATTGACAGGTGAGGGGACAAATGGTTCGAGGGCCCAGGATATAAAAGGGCAAAGTCAGGAACCAGTGACATTGCAGGACAAGTCTGAAGAAATTTTTCTCAAGATTCTTCTAGTAAGTTTGTAAGAACTTGTTTTCTTGGTGGAGGGTTATTATTATATTAAATTGTCATCAGTTTTGCTAAATAAGTAACAAAAGTTCAGAGGCTTTAAGCACATTTGCAGTTTAAAATTTTACTTGAATTAATATTTTTGTTTGATAGTGAGGTGTGTATTTAGGTATGATTGGTTTATGTAGGTTGGACAGGACTGTATACCTGTGTTTTAAAGTTCTTTTTAGATTTTCATCCCCTGGTAGGTTTTTAACTTTTGTCCTCCTTTGACAATTGGCTCTATATTGTGTATCTAGTGTCAATTTGGAGTGTGATTTTGAAAAGGCTGAAGTAATTTGTTCTCAATCAAGAGTAATTTCAGTCTCCCTTAAGGTGTGAATTGTGGGCAGGGCTTATTGAATGTGTCTCCACTATACACACTGGTCGTGCAAAAGTCACAAATCCAGATAGGAAGTACATCCCAGATTTATTAATTTATTTATAGCTCTAATAGACACTGACCTCCATTCCTGACTAAGCATGGGTTGATATCCCAGAAACCCTCTACTCTCCACTGTTTCACTTAAGCAGCTGTAGATGGAGCAGGTTCTCAACCCTAGCTACTGACTTTAAAAAAAAAAAAAAAAAAAGTTTGGCGCTCTAGTTTGGAACTGGATATCTCCTCAGAACTCTGCTAGACCAGCTGCCCTATCCTCTGTCTATGTGTTCTCTCTTCTCCATGAGTGGTGCTACAGGTCTGCTGTTGTCTAGGAGATGGTTCTTCATACCTTTTCCCATGTCTCATCTCAACTTTTTGTCCCTTGAATTTCATGCAGTTAAAGCACTTCTACATTATCTACTGCTCTTCTAGTCCTGTAGATGGACATGCTGATTAGTCTCTTCCTTTTGATGAAATTCCTCCCAATGTTCTTCAAGACTTTAACCGCCCCTGTGACAAGTTCAAATCATTGCCTTGAACTTGCGGGGTGGGGTATAAGCAATGACTAAAGACTTCCATTTTGTAATGGGGTTAATTTCTTACACTTCTAGTGTAGAATACTGACTTTTTCTGCAGACTTAAATTTTATACCCCACTTTGAAAAATTTCAATATCAAATGAAGTTTTGTACACTTGGTTTATTTGACATGCAGTTGTACTTTTTCTGCAGACAATGTCTGACTGTAAGTTAATTTTGGCCAGCTGGGGGAAAGTGGAGAGCAACCTTGATGGCTATGGAGGAGATGTTCTGACACGGTTGGTACCAAAGCATATGTCCAAGAGTTTTCTTCTGGCATCATAGTACAAAGATTACCAAAGACTTGTAGTTTTTAATGAAGGCCTGAAGTATTGCTTTAACCTGAGGTATGGGTGCTTACACCTTCATCAATCTGCAGTACCTAGAATTTTTATTTAGGGGAAGGTGGGAGGACATGTACAGTTTATTTCCCCCCTCCTTTTTCTCACCGGTCTTGAAAGGAACCAGGGCTTTGAGAGACCCTGGACTGCCATTGTAATGGCTTTTACTTTAGTTCTAAGAATTCTAGTGTAAAATTTTCACCTGGAATATAGTACTGTCAAATGATTCATGTGCACTGCTTGGACAGTTTGTTCACAGAACACCCGGACACCCAGAAACTCTTCCCCAATTTTGCGGCGATCCCACATGGTGAACTGGCTGGAAATGCAGCTGTTGCGGAACATGGCAAAACTGTTCTGACAAAACTGGGTGAGATCCTGAAGGCAAATGGCTCTAGTGATGTCATCAAGCCACTGGCTACAACCCATGCCAACAAACACAAGATTGCCCTTAACAACTTCAGGGTAAGGCTGAACACCTTTTAAACTAGGTTTACTTCTAATGTGCTACACAATACTATTGATGGCTCTAGTGACATAAACTGCTCTTTTCATCAGCTGATCACTGAGATCATCATTAAGGTGTTTGGGGAGAAGGGCTTGTGGGATGCTGCTACCCAGGATGCTTTCAGAAGTGTGATGGGTGTCGTGGTCAATGAGATTGATGGTGTCTACAAGGAGCTCGGCTTCAATGGCTAGTAACATTGAACATCAGGACAGTAAATGTTTTAGCTGTAATCAAGACACTTATGATTTACTGTTTCTGCAAGCCTCAGTGTTTATCGTATTGACATGTATATTTGGTCAAAAACCAACTTGTAAATAAAATGTCAAAATAATATAACTGGTACTGTGGTTGGGGATTAAGTTAAATATGCAAAAGGGGAAACACTTACATGGGTTAGTCACGTGGCATAACTGTCTTGAAAGACTTCCATATGCTGAGCACATGCTTTCTTGTTGCACTGATTGTCCTCTTTATTGAAGCTTCAGATTTCGGACTGAGACAAATTAAAAGGTTGGTGAGAGAGACATGGCCCACAACAGTCTGAATTATTATAAGGTGGAAATCATTAATGCTCTCCTGTAGCCAGAACTTCATGACCTAACTTTGTGCTGATGGAGCTCATGCTTTTGGTCTGGTCTGCACATACAAGCTTGGCACATTTTTTTACACTGGATGCCCTTGACACAACCCTCCAATTTTATCCGGGCATGGGACCTGCACTGCGTCCAGGGGCTGGGGTTTGGGCACTGGCTGGGAATTGAACCTGTGCCTTCCACATTGTAGATGAAACACAGCCACCAGTTCCCTCATGCACCTAAAACCAGCAAGAAAGGTTTTTAAGACAGAATTTCAACGGAGTTTTCTCTCGTGTGTGTATATATACTTTACATGTGAGGAAAGTAACTTTAACACTCAGGGGCACCTCTGTTTACATATTAATTTGACCTAATTATAGCACTACAGACTGGGGTGTTGTACTTTTTTATTATTATTATTTTTTTTAGTGATTCCAAACCGCAGGGAGTGAAAATGCTCAATTTAAAGGGAACGGTGTAGGGAACAAGTCTTCAAAAAAAAAAAGGGAATAAGAAATGTCCCATAAGTCATTGCGTCTTGCAGGACCGGGGGGGGGGGGGGGGGGGGAAA
>JAAGKR010006370.1:0-15852 GCA_011419295.1 Clarias macrocephalus | reverse complement strand
GGGAGAAAGGGCGCTTGAAAAAGGATTCATATATTTATCATGATTTATTGAGGATAATTTTATTAAAAGGACAATTTTTATTTAACCAAGAAATCCATAGTGTTATAGGTGAGTAAGTTGTTTAAAAAAAAAAAATAAAACTCTCTGTACATCTTAAATTTTTTATTATTAATCAATAATTGACCAAGTTATAAAAGTTTCAATAGTTTTATATATTGTATTAAATGTTTCAATAGTACCAGTTTTTGTTTCAATAAATATTCAGTATTTAATGTCTGTATCTGAGGTGCTTATGTTACCATGGTAACGCATGGAGGAAGTGATGTCTGCACTTCACCAGAAAAGGGAATGAAATATTTCCCAGTCATCAGTCATGGCATCTCGCTGGAGTGCGAAAAAACTATGGAGTTTGAAAAGGGGGTTCATATACTGTATGCTTGTAAGTATTCAACCTGAGTTATAATTTTTAATGTTGAAATAAACACTTACTACAGTATAGTTAATATAAGATGATACAGTAAAACTGTACTACTTTCTCAAATGACAAACTTAAATGAACACCCCAATGAACAATTATACCAAAAACAGAATATTATTACATTTATAAATTAAGGATTTTTTTCCCACAAATGTTACATTAGACTGCTTTTGTTTTAACTTGGTGTACCTAATAAATGGTCAGTTGAGTATATATGATAATTATACTCAGGTTGACGACAAATAAATCTCTTACTGATTAACGAGACGATCAACTATACATCATTTGGTTAATTCCCATTTAGTGCTAATGACACAGACCTTTTTTTTTTTTTTCTTATTGTGGTTGAAGTACCCAGGAACTGGATCAGGAGTTGAGAGCAGCCATGTACCTGCAGCCTGCTGGCCTTATTTTTATGCCATTAGTGTCAAAAGGCATCTATTGCTCCTCCAGTGCTAATGGGTTCATTTTACCTGAAGAATCCACATCCTCCAACAGTGCGGCTGATTACTCAGTCTCCCCCTGCCTCAACTGGTCCTTCTGCCCCTACCTCAGTCAGTTCTGCTACACCAGCATCTACCGGTTCTGCTCCCACTGAGGTAACAAGTGCTGAGTCAGCTTCTGTCCGTACCATGCCCAACATTCCACCTACGAGAAGGACCGAAAAAAACGTGGCTGTTAAAATTCTGGACTTTCTCCAGGACAAAGCAGCAAGAGAAGAGGAAAGAGAGAGAGAATAAATGCAGAGTTCAATGATTGTTTCAAAAGTGTTAAAAATCAATCATAAGAGGTTATTATTAATAACTAGACCACATGTCTCTTTCTTTCTTTTTTAATTTGTTAATTTATGTTTGTTCATTGTTTATGCATGTATCCGACCATTTATCTCTGTGTGTGTGTGTGTGTGTGTGTGTGAGAGACATGTGACTTTTTAGGGTATGTATGTGATGTATGAGTGTGTTTGTATGTGTTTGTGTAAGAGAGATTAAGTGTTTACATTTGTGATGTGTGAGTGTGTAGAATAGGGGAATTTTATGTTAAGACATTCAGAAAGCTGAGGAGGATGGAAAAAAGCATCACACTATGATGTTACTCAATGCGATGTCACTGAATGTGATGTCCTTGAACATGTGACTGGATATAATGTCACTCAATATAAAGTTATTAGCCACTTTAAGTTTAAGTGTAAGTTTAAAGCATCGTCACGGCTGACCCATTCGAGATATAAAAAATCTGTCTATAATTTTGCATCCTCAGTGTCTTGAGTTCAAATAGGCCTAGTTTGGTGGCAATCATATAAATTCCCCAGGAGGAGCATATCACATTTTATTGGGTGCATTTTATGAAACGACTCAAAATAACCGACATCCTTTTGAGTTGAGCCCATGACATGCAATGCAAAAGTTGTTCAGCTCAATGAGCTCTAAATGTGTACCAAGTTTGCATGCATATGTGCAAGTGTGTATGAACTATGCAGCAAAATCTCATGGGAGGGGGCCCTGGGGGGGGGGGGGGGAGGGAGCAAAAGTGGTCTCTATAATGCATTTCACCCTTGAATGTTGGCTGTTAAAGTGTGCTTGAATTGGCCCATGATGGTAATCCGCTTGTTGATACAAGGATATCCTCCATCACCAACCAGAAAATGGTCAGCAGCTGGATACACTGCAGACCTGAAAAGTGGAATCCTGGCATCATGTGCTGACCCAGGGTAACCACAAAAGACATCTATGAAACTGTGTGGTCACAGACAGCTTGCAGCACGACAGAGTAAAGCAGTTCTTGTTGAAGTAACAGATGGAGTCACATCAGCACCACAAAGTAAAACAGTTTTCTGTTGAAGTAACAGTAACCACAGTGCATTTCAGATGGCTTTGGGAGCAGTAGATGGATGCCATATTCGGATTAAAGTGTGAATATGGCATCCACATATTGCTCCTAAAGCTGAAATGCGCTGTGGTTTCCCAACCTGGCGAAACCTTCACCTACAGCTTGCCTTTCCTCTTCTGTTGCTTGGAGCCTAATGATGTGGCTGCGGTACGGCAGAAGAGACGACATAACCTCCGTGGTGGACTTAAACACAGTGTTTTTGGGCATGGAGAAAACTCCAGAAGATGAATATAAGCTGGTGTTGCTCTTCATGCAGTTCAGGGCTTCACAGCACAGCTAAAGTTGGAGGACTTGCACAGTTGGATTTATTTGACTCTTGGCATTTACAGCCTAAAAATTTTTGAAAATTTATACATTTAATATAGACGACTCAATATTTGTATTTCAGGAAATCCAACAGTAAGTTAAACGTTTCAGTAAACGTTAGCAACAACATTAAAGTATTAAAGTAAAAGTACTGGTTCAGTCCCACTGATGGATATATTCTTATATAGGACTAAATCAGAATATTAATACTGTAGCGTTACAGTGAAGCAGCATGTTACTGTTGTAGCTGTTGGAGGTGGATATCTAAACACCTTTAATGCTTATACAGTTTTATATTCAGGGAAACAAGATCAATCAGGGGGTCATGAGATGATTACAGGTAGAGAGAAAAAGAGCCCACACATTTGTTGAAATAAAATCATAGGAGAAGCTGAAAGGCAACAATGAGAATTTAGTGGAGCTGTTAAGAATTCAGATGTCTGAAATGTGACCCAGTTTACAAGTTTAATCTGTGAGAATGCATTGTCCACCACTCTAGGCTATCATTGCCAGTACTCTTCTCAAACAAAGTTGTTGTCGTAACATAAAGAAACATGGCAAGCTAAAAGCCTGGCGAAGGAGTTGAGTCTCCTCATGGAGCAGGGAGTAGGAAGCACCCTGTGAAGTTCACTTCGGAATGGAAGACAGCCTTAGGCAGTTGTCAGAGCCAGCCCAGGTCTTAATTGCCTATGCACTAATTTAAAAGGGCACTACACAAGGGATAGCTCTACTGATCTTTACCATCGGCTGATAATCAAAATTGTCTGTGGAACAATTGAGGTGGTTCTGAAACTAATGAAAATTGGAGATGACGGGCTAGGAGTGGTGCCTGGTAAAAGTGGGTAAAGAGACAATGATTATACCAGCAAACCATGAGGTGCAGTATATCAACAGGGAGTTCTTGAACCATGTTCCAACAAACAGGTGCCAGTGGGACTGAATATTAAGTGTCATGTGCTTGCAAAGAAGTATCTGGTCTCACATCACCATACAGTCATAACTGGCACCTCCCCAACATTCTGTTGCCCCCAAGAACGCTGCTGTGACGAACTCAAATAATCAAAACCATCTATGCCATACCTGCCAAACAGGTGGAAAAGACCTAATGAAGATAAGGACTTCAATTACAGAAGAACTTGCAGTACTGGCAATAGAATCTCATGAAGAGCAACTAGACAATCTTACAGAAAATGACAGTGAGACAGTTGGGACCCTCCTATTTCCCTATTCATCTCAGTGTAGAGTCTCTCGGGATAAAAGTCATGTGGGGGCCACAGCCTCACTGTAAATTAAGGTTTGTTAAAGTGACACCACACCTGTGAAGCAAACATACAACTCAATACCCAAGCAACTTCATAAAGAGGTGAACCTATGACGCCTGTTGAATGGAGGCTGTATAAAAAAAAATCTAAATCCTCCTGCTCCAGTTGACTTTTGGACTAGTTTTAAAATGATATTTTTTTGTAATGTAATGTTTATGTGTTTTAATTGTTCAAATAATGGTAGACCAACTTGTTTTTATAGAAAAACTATCAAATAAAACCAACTACATCAGTGGGCTGAGTCTACAAATTTTTTGACCCACCGAAATATTGACTAATTTGTCATTAAAGGTGAATAATTAACTGAACGAGCAAGTGCAATGAAAAAGGCCAAATTACTTTTTTTTTTAATAGTTAGAAGGTTTGGCCCATTAAACTATAGAAAAATGTAATAATATTAATAATAATAATAATCATAATAATAATAATTATTATTATATAATTCACAAAATAAAAAAAATAGGATAATGAAAATGTAGAACCAGTTGAAGAGATACAGAACACTCTGGTGGGAGGAGTATTAAAAGGGGCGTGATTACCATCGAGACAAGGAGTGGATATGTTTGATGTTTGACAGGTGAAAGGACAAACCATTGTAGGGCCCAAAGTATAAAAGGCCAAAGTCAGAAGGCCAGGGCAATGTAGGACGAGTCTGAAAAGTGTTTCTTATCTTAATTAAGCTTAAGACGCTCCTGGTAAGTGTATGTAAGTTTTACTTTTCCAGTGTCTGTGGGTTATTAGCTGATGGGACTGTACAATGAATTCATTTTTCAATCTTGAGATTTGCATGTGTATTTAGGTATAAAAGTGTGTGTGGTTGCATAGGGCTGTATGTGTTGTTTTAAGTCATATCTAGGGTTCTTTTCCACTGGTAAGGTAGGTTTTTGACTTCTGTACTCTGTGTTTTGGTGCTATACTGTGAACCTAGTATTGTAGCTCTGCAGTGTTGATTTGGAGTTTTTTAATTTTTAATTTTAAGCGGGTTTGAAGTAAATTGTTCTCTCGTGTGATTGTAAGGGAGACAGGGACTACTTGATTAAGGTGTTAATTGTGGGCAGGGCATAGCAACATATGTTAAAGGTGTCAGACACTTGTGTTAAAAGGGTATTCTGCAACAGTTGAAGCCACAAACCCTGTAGGAAATGCATTGAGAATCTAACACCTTCTTGTTTATCACCTCACCCCTTTTCTGATTAGGACATAAGCATGTGCCTTTACCCTGTACAGTGGTGTTGGGTGAGCTCTGGACCTGCCACTTTTCTGTAAAGCAAGGAGATTTTCTCAGCCCTAGCTACTCACTACTCCGCTTATGTGTTCTGTTGCACCCTATGAGAAACTGGAGGTGGTGGTACAGGTCTGGCGTTGTCTAGGAGATGGTTCTTTACGCCTCTCCCTGTCTCATCTCATCTTTGTCCATTGAATTTCATGTTATGATTAACATCTACTGCCCTCCTAGTCCTCTTGGTTGTTTCCTTTTTGAGAACTTTAACCTCCCCTGTCAAACACTATCCTCAGGTGTTCTGCTGGTTTATTGTGTTCTGACCCCTTGCAGTTGTAATTTTCCTGCAGACAATGTCTGACTGTGAGTTGATTCTGGCCAGCTGGGGGAAAGTGGAGAGCAACCTTACTGGCTATGGAGGAGAAGTTCTGACCCGGTTAGTACCAAATTACTACTTCAAAAATTTCTGCCAAATCAAGCCTAAATCTTTGTTTAAAAGGGAGGGTGTGGACATGGACAATAGTGTTTCTTTCCTCCACTCCTCTTACCAGTCTTTGCAAACCCAGATTGTCATTTTGAAGGTATTTATTTATTTATTTTTCCCTTTCTCTCCCTCTTGTTTCTCAATCAGCCTTTCTCTCTGATTTGGTCCTTACTGTAAATTAATCTTCCAAAAATTGGTGAATCTGTTAATCTTTCATGCACTGTTTGGATAGTTTGTTCACAGAGCACCCTGAGACCCAGAAACTCTTCCCCAAGTTTGTGGCGATCTCGAGTAGTGATCTGGCTGGAAACGCAGCCATTGCTGACCATGGCAAAACTGTTCTGATGAAACTGGGTGAGATCCTCAAGGCAAAAGGCTCTAGTGACGTCATCAAGCCACTGGCTACAACACACGCCAACAAACATAAGATCGCCCTCAACAACTTCAAGGTGAATTTACACCTGCTCAAATTTACTTGAGTAAATGCACACTACTACTCGCACACCCCTAATGCCATCAATTGCTCTTTCCATCAGCTGATCACTGAGGTCATCGTTAAGGTGTTTGGGGAGAAGGCTGTTTGGGATGCTGCTATGCAGGATGCTTTCAGAAAGGTGATGAGTGGTGTTGTCAATGAGATTGACTGCGTCTACAAGGAGCTTGGCTTCACTGGCTAGATAACATTCCTGGGACCAAGTAAAGGAATGTCCATTTAGTCTGTGGGAGTAATGTGGAATCATGCCGCTTATGGTTGGGGATGGAGGTTGCAAGTAATGTGTTGATTCAGTGTTTAATGTATCTGGTCAAAAAAACAAATCCTAAATAATAAAAGTCAAATGTAAAAGGTCTTGTTTTTTTTTTTTTTGGGGGGGGTATAGTAAAACACTTTAATTTTGGCTCTACCTCCTTAATGAGGTAGTTGCCTTCAAAACTGAAGTTCTGCCAGGAGTTCCCATATATGCTGTTCCCATCATAAAAGTAATTCTCCTTTTTATATATACTGTAAAAATCATTGCATGATCTATAATGTATTGAATCCTAAACTTTGGAATAGGACCATTAGACAAGGATAAAACACCATGTTACAATGATTATACTCCATTTTGGAAGCCTTACGCTATTGGTTAACTAATATATGGTGCTGTGAAAATGTATTTGTCAAACTTAATGTAATTATCCTTATCTTAATATTACAAAGATAAGAGTAAACACAATGCAGTTAAAATACTTCCATTATTATGGGGAAAGCTCACAACTTAAACTTCTCGTGCCGCCCTTACAAAAATAAAAATATTCCAATATATTAAATACATTTCCATATATAGGAAACCAGTTATTTAATATGTGAACCAACCATGTATGGATATATATTGCAATGAAGACATAGTTATTGTTTTATTGATTCTTTATGCAGGTTTAAGAATTAGTTTTACTTTGTCAGAGTGCTCTGATTAATGCCTACAAATGGAAATGGTCTCATTTTGTTCAAACTATGTGAACATGTAAGCATATTGTAAAAAAAAAAAAATTAGATTGTTGAATATAAAATTACACACATTAAGTTGTTTGAATATATTTTTATCTCAGTATATGAAAATCTACAACTTCTTTTCGATGTCTTGTAATTTTGTATATTATGAATATATTTTTGAATGATTCTTTTTTTTTTTTCTGTTTATCAGTGTAGCAATGAAGAATATTAACGTAACCTTTTCCATTTACCAAGAGATCAGAACCATGAATATTTTAATATAGAGACAGTTCAAATGTATAGAGAAATATATTTTCTTTGCATAATCGTGTGTAATCAAAAGTTTTTGTTAACTGCCAGTCATGTTGACAAAAGAATTTTGGCCCACTCTTTCCAGAATTGTTCTACTTTAGTCACATGGAGAGTTTACGTATGCACTGCCTGTTCAAGGTTATGCTGCAGCATCTCAATCTCATTGTCCTGCTGCGTGACCCAAATGTGTTTGAGCCTGAGGTCAGAAACTGATCACCTTCAATGCAGTCAAAGACCATCACAATACCATGTTTCACAGCTGGTCTGTTTTTTAATTATATTTTGTTGGTTTTACGTTAGATCTGATGTGCACATCTCAAAAAGTTTGGAACTTTTGTCTCATCACGCCACAGAATATTTGCCCAAAAGTCTTGGAAAGAATCAAGATATTTTTTTGCAAACGAACTCTGGATGTGATGGAAGTTCCCCACACATCAGGTCCCAAAGGAATCCTGGGTGCTGGAGCTGTTAAAGCAACTCTACAAAATAGTCCCAAATCTATGGAAAAATATTTCTTAGGTTTAATTAGCATTTAAAAAAAAAATTTATGAGCACAAAATGACTGATTTTATACTTAACAGCTGCGATCACTTAATGTCAATGATTTTGTATTTCTTACTCTACATGCAACATTTCGTACTGAACATTTTCACAACACTCTTGATTTCAGCTACTGATTAAAACAACTCGTTACTAGTTTTCAAGTAATAATTTGCAATCACCCCAAAAAATTGCCCACTTTAAGGATGGTTGTTTATGGAATGGCTAAGGTTATGTAGATTATACTGTAGGTAAGTTAGATAAGATTTTGGCCTGAGTTAACATTCATGCATGGTTAGGGTTAACTGCATGCGTCCTGCAACACTACAGGACACAAATCCCTGGATCACTACCCAGCGGGGCATCTCCAACCAGCTCTGCCTCACTCCTCAATGAGCTCAACCTCTTCTACGCATGTTTTGGAAAGGGAGACATAAAGCCCATGCTCAAACAGATCTATTGCCAGGTGAACAGCCCTTCACACTCTAAAGCTCTGAAGTGTGTTTTACCCCTACCCATGTAAGTGCACAGAAAGCAGCTTGAGTATTGAGACCATGCAGCTGGCTGAGGCCTTCACAGATATCTTTATTCTGTCCTTGGCCCAGACAACTGTCTCCACCTGCTTTAAGTCTGCTTCCATTGTATCATTGCCAAAGCACTCCGTTGCAACAGCATTCATTTTCATCCCACCGCACTCACCCCTGTCATTGCAAAGTGCTTGGAAAACACCAGCACGTATCCCAGGATGTGGTTTGCTGATTTGATCTCATCTTTCAATACAGACAGCCCTTTCAAGCTAGTCTTACAGCTGATACAGGTCATTGTGGATTTCAGACGACCTGGCAATCACACGATCACCATTCACATCAACAGAACTGTTCTTGTCCTGGGCATGGACAAGCATTTCAGAATCACTCGTAGGAATCAGGCTCAAAGTTAATTTAGGACTTGGACTTAAGACTTACAGTAGGGCTCAGAGTCGGACATAAAAGTTAATCAAAGTTATTTATGAAGCTTCCTACTATTTTTCAGCGAGATAGTAGGACTGTGCCAAGGAAAGCATGAGGTTACATTTTACGGAACCGAGAGCCATAAAAAGTAGTCTGCACGTTAAAGTGGGTGTTTACGTGGCCCAGAAGGGCAAAGTGTATGATTTTTTCCCATGTATGCATGTTTTTTTTTTCCTGTGTACGCGCATGTTTTTTTCCGTGTAAGTGCAACTACTTTTTCCCGTGTGAGAACTCTCTTTCTCGTTTAAGTTTCAAGCTAAATGCTAAAGCTAACGCGCAAGGCACTATGGGATTTTGAGGCTGACGAGGACACAGTTAACACAACCATGCCGGGGCAGCTCCAGGACTTATGGTGGAATATACAGTGAATCACATATGGATTTATAAGCCAGGTAATATTACTATGCTAACCGCTAGCTTACTGAAAGAGCTAAGAGCAATCTAATAGCAGACAATTAACTGTTGCCTCGTGCTAATTAGCCCTGAGCTAATTCTTAGCTGCTCCTGTTATGGGTAATGTTACAGATGATTAATAAATTGTTGTATGCTACTTATTGGAGCTAATCAGTGCTATATTGTAAGGGCATATAATGTGTACTGGTATATACTGTAGTGGCATTATCATAGATCTTTTGAATAGTTAGTGATGTGCTTACACAATCTAACAGTCAAGAAAGGGGGCTTTTGTTCTATCTATTCTATTATTAATGAACGCATTAAATGTGCAGTCGTACTGCTTATAACATGTAGGCTTGTGTGTTTTCAATCTCACAGTGAGCTGTATGTAAATCATCAACTGCCTGTGTATCAGCTGGTTTCTACACCAGCTTTACATCCTCAGCAGAAGGTGAGTAATAACTTAAGAACCTCTCTTTTTAGGAACACCACTGAGCACGTCCTAATCAGTGGACAGGGACACACGCGTCTGTCTCTTCATGGACATGACGTGTGCATTAACACATTAACATTAACAGTGTGCGATACTTAATTGTGCTATAAAATGCATGCAATTGTGTGTGTGTGTGTGTGTGTGTGTGTGTGTGTCAAACTGCATAGTAACATCATGAAGTCCTTTTACCAGACATTTATATTAACACCGTCTTTATTTCTCCCCTGTTGTAGATTATCATGAAGAGGACGGATCCTTGATCCTCTGCCTTCTTGCACCACCAACACACTACATATTTATACATGTATTTTATTAATTAGTGAATAAATCGTTTAATGTCATTTATAGTTGAGTATTTATTTCTAGTTTACTTATACTTCAACAAAACAGTTTAAGATGCTCCTCCAATCTGTGTAAGGGTACAGACTTGCACAGTATTCATTACTTCACACTGTATAGGTACAGACTTGTTCAGTATACATTAAACCTGTACCCTTACACAGCATGGAGTATACATTATACATTTACCCATATCACCCCACTTTTCCATCTTCCTCCAATGACTTCTTGTAGCTGCATGCATCAAATTCAAAACATTAATGAATTCCTAGATACCACTTACCTTAAAGCGGTACATTTCTTCTGATCCTTCAGCACTGCCTGACTGATCCCACCATCTCTTGACCTGTAACCAGACTGTGTTCTGTCCAGCACATAGATAGTGGAACGGACTGACTCTACGTGTCTTTTTACATCTGAGTCAATTTCAATGGTTAAGCAACAAAAATACTTTCTATTTCTAAGGTATTTGGCCTAACTCATCACCATAAAAATATGAAAAGAAAAAAAAATTAAGCCACTGATAACCGTCAAAACTCTAAATAACCTAAGTTGCTTTGGATAAGTGTGCAGCGTCATGAATACAAACCTTTTATGCTCACTGTTAATGCTTTCAAAATTAGGTATAAATTGATGTTGAATGTTAAGTAGGTGGTATCTTTACTGCTGTTTTGCTTTGTCTGCTGACAATAACTGACTGAGTTAATTCTGGCCAGCTTGGGGGAAAGTGTAGAGCAACCTTGCTGGCTTTGGAGGAGACGTTCTGACCTGGTTGGTACCAAAGCACTTTTCCAAAAACTTTCTTCTGGTGTGTCAAGCAACTCTCTTCCAAGTGAAATCGCAAGTGGTGATCTGGCTGGAAACGCAGTCATCACAGACTATGGCAAACCTGTGTGAGATCCACAGGGCAAAGGGCTCTAGTGAAGTCATCAAGCTACTGGCAAGAAACACGAGATGGCCCTCAACAACTTCAAGGTAAAACTAACTTCAATTTGTGTTAATCAGTGTAATTAGACTAAGTACGGTACACACTACCATGCTACTACTGACACTTTTTTTTTAATGCAATCAATTGCTGCTTCATTCCTTCAGCTAATCACTGAGGTCATCATTAAGGTGTTTGGGGGAAAAAAGCAGTGCAGGATGCTGCTACCCAGGATGCTTTCAAAAGTGTGATTGGTGTCAATGTCAATGAGAGACTGCATCCACAAGACGCTCAGCTTCACATGCTAGAGAACATTTGTCCCCCTGAGTCTCTGACATTGCTGGGATCAAGCATGTTTTATGCTCAACACTACCTCACCTGGACACTTGGAAGGGGAAGTTCACCATTTCATACTATAATTCCCTCCACACCAAGTTGGAGGACCTGGGACTCAGCTCACCTGTTTCAGTGGCTTTCCAACTTCCTGACTGGCAGGCCACAGGCAGACTGGATGGGCACACATGTCCTGCCTCACCCGCAGCACTAGACTAACTCATAGCTTCCCTTAGGCGGCTTTATATTATCGTACTATAGCTTTGCTTCTGATGAATTGGCATAAATATGAACTTTTATTTAATGTTTTAACTCTTGTAAAGTAGCTGTCTGGATAAAAATAATCTGTCACATAGTAAGTTAAGTTTTGTCATTGAAAATTGCTGTGTTTTATAGTTTGGCTCTCAACTTGCACTAATGCCTACGAATGTTATAAAATGCATTGAGTAGGTAGCTTGTTAATTTCATACAAATGTTAATACAGACAGACAGTGGCTAAT
Source organism: Clarias macrocephalus (assembly GCA_011419295.1). Taxonomy (NCBI): domain Eukaryota; kingdom Metazoa; phylum Chordata; class Actinopteri; order Siluriformes; family Clariidae; genus Clarias; species Clarias macrocephalus. The sequence goes on along the minus strand of JAAGKR010006370.1, from coordinate 3,837 downwards.
GCTAACATCAAGTTCGATGGTTACTATTTACACAGGCAGTTTATTACATGATTTATTTGACAATGACCTCTGGTGTTTTGGGGTGAACATTAACAGAATTTCATTCCAATATTGTATATGAAAGTCTACAGATATGAAAGAATTATTCTAGCACACTTTGGTTCTACCCATAGTTTATGCTCATACAGTAGATCAGTAAAAAAATGGTAATCCAATTACATATATAAATATATGTGCTACCAAATTACCTGCATTCCAACTGAATGAACATTTCTTTTAAACCACAAATTCAGACATCTTTGCTCCTTATCCTTATGTCAAAACCCACCTATCATTTTGGTTTGTGTGGAGCATTCTCTACCATATCACACACCAGTAAATTTTAACGAATGGCCTATTTGCACAGGACTAGTATTGCCTGGGGACCTTGTGTGATTTGTGATTGTTTCTGATCTTAATCCCGTGCAAATCGACCATGTCTGTAATTTGTAAAGTAAAAATTCCTCCGCAAAAATTACCTACCATATTTCGACTAACACTGATAATATTGGTCAATGGCCCATCCAAGTAGTGCACAATTAAGCAAAGTGGTTCACATGATCATTTGAGGTTCATGTGTTACAGATAAATCAAACATACAGCTCGAGCTATTAGATTTTAACCCATTGGAATGTAAATGACAAAGGGAATTATATTTGTTTCTATATAACCGGACATCCATGAATTCTCTTTCTGCCACATCACACAGTGTGCATACGTACGCATGCATATACGCACATGCCACACACACACACACTCCCCTCCTGTGTTCACCGCAACACACTCGTCAGAGACACACATTTCGGGATATACAGGTGAAACTCTGAACCTTTTCACTATATTCGAATTTTCTGAGACTGTGGATTTGGGGTTCTCATGAGCTCTACGCCATAATCATCTCAATTATGACAAATCACGGCTTGAACTATCTTGCTTTGCATGTAATGAGTCTCATATACTATATTAATTTCACCTTTTAAGTTGCATTACTGAAATCAATTAACTTTTGCACGATATTCACATTTTTCGAGATATATACTGTATATCCGAGAGATAAGTCAGTAAATTCGAGTAAAATCACAGACTTTGCTTATCCTGTGTGAATGCGCCACACAAAACTCAGATGTGAGGGTATATTCCGTGTGAATAGTACGTAAGACATTAAACCATTAATGTGGGCCCTTTTGTGTCTGACACATTGGGGAAAAATCGGAAAAATCTAATCTTTTTATATATGAATTCAATATTATTTTTAAAAAATAAAGGAATCGGTAAGAGACTGATAAGCTGCTGGTGTTATCCAGGTATATTACTGACCTTTAAGCAAAATAAAACCTGTATTGTCCTTTTTTATAAAAATCACTGGTTTAAGCAATTTTTGTCTGTTTTAATTGCTGGGGTATTTGTAGTTTTTGTAGAAAAACAATCTCACAAATATATATATATACAGAGAGAGAGAGAGAGAGAGAGAGAGAGAGAATGAAAATTTTAGAAAATATGAGAAAGACATAAAAAAGAAATACTTGAAAAAGTAATAAAATGTACGACAAAAAAGAAAACAAGTGAAGGTATTAAAAAGTTTTTGACTTTTGTTCTCCCTTCGTGACACAGTTGGTTCTAGATTGTGTATCCAGAATTGCTGTTCTGTAGTGAGTGAAGCAGGTCTGAAGTAATTTGTTAGCTCAGGTGGCTCATCAAGAGTAGTTTCCTCTTGGAGTGTGTGAAATAGTCTCCCGTGAGCTGTCAATTGTGGGTGGGGTTTAGCAATATGTTGCAGGTACTGTAGGTATATAGAATAACCAAGCAGGAGAACCTGGTTCCTCAAAACCATTAACTGTTTGACATTATGCTTTCAAAGTGATGTATAAATAAATTTAGAATTCTTTTTTTTTTCTCTTTTTAATGTTTTAAATATAAGTGTTGTGGAATATTTGCTATTTTGTAAATTCCTGACGTCTATTGACTGAATGCTGCTGTTTTTTCTGCAGACAATGTCTGACTGTGACTTGATTCTGGCCAGCTGGGGGAAGGTGGAGGTGGCAATCTTGCTGGCTATCGAGGAGATGTTCTGACCCGGTTTGTACCAAACTACTTTACCAAGAACGTTCAGGCATGTCAAGCATCATAGCAAAAAGAAATTAAGACCAACCTGGGGTATTTAAGGAAAGGGATGAGGACATGGACAATAGTCTTTTCCCCTCTCCAATCACAATTTTGAGAGGAGCAAACAATTTTAGAAGTTTGCCACCTTGATGGCGTTTACCTTTTTGTTTCTTTCTGGTTATTTCTCAATCAACCTTTTCTTTCTGATCTAGTTACTGCATAACAGTATGAACATTTTGACTAGTTAAAGACCAGTGCTTTTTTATTGCTTTAACCTATACTTCAATCACCAGTAACACATTTTTGTTTAGGGGTAAGGACATGTACAATGATCCTTTCCCCCTCTCCTTCTTTCCGCATCTTGGACCTAGGAATTTGGATGTCTAGATTGCCATCTTGATAGCGTTTAACTTTTTGTTTCGTTATGGCTGTTTGAGTCCACCTTTCTCTGATCTCTGAATTAAAGCCTAAAGTACAGGGGTTTCCTTGATTTTTAGGCAGATGAAAACAAAGCTACTCAAACACTACACAAACTCCAGTTTGTGCAAACTTTGGTCATCTGTAATTTTTTCCAGACAGGTGGGTTGTAAGACATGGGCTGAGACCCCTGACAGTAGCACAAGGACAACTGAAGAAGGAGGCAAAATGTGAAAAAGCAAGAGCAGAATATTCTTGATGCCTGGATAATTTAGAGAAAAATGTGAAAACAGAAAGGAACATCAAGAGATTGAATCAGATGATGGACAAACTGTTTAACTTCATGGTTCCATTGTCTTAATTTCTTTAACATGCACCCTCTTACTATAAAAGTGCAAGTCAATATAGAAATAACCTATATTTTAATGTTTTTCACATTTGACAGCTACAACACTTGGATATTTTATCTTAATTGTAAATAAATAACTTTGCACTCTTTCAGATGGACATGCCACCACAACCCAGACCTCTCTTGAACTTGGGAGAACAAATATGTATTTGTACAAGTTATTTGTTAAATGGTTGCTACTTCTTTCTTCTGTCTTGACTAAGAACTATCAAATAAGGAATGGTACAAAAACAAAACATCCTCCGAACCACCTACAAACACTTTAGTGACAGACAATGCCTTTGCCAGCGTGATGGAGCACCTTAATAACTAGGTGGTTCTCTGGCCAGGAACCTCCACAGAACTTGATATAATCTAAAACTTGTGGTCAACATTGAACATGGACAAACAAAATCCCCCAAAATTCTGATAAATGTGCATAATCAAGCATTGATTATGCAAAGATTCGTGCATTTGTAATGGTTGAATATTGATCTTAGCTATTAATAAAAACAAAAACACAAACTAGTATCCATTGCATTCAATCAAAAATAGACTAGTTGGAGGTAGGTTTAGGGAATGCCTAAGGTTAGACATGCAGGGTCAAGGGTTTAGTATTCTTGTATGGTTAGTGTTAAGCAGTGTTGGGTGTAATGCGTTCGAGTACTCGGGTTACTTTTTTGATGTAACTTGTAATCGAACACGTCAGCTCCGCCATTCAGTTACTGAGATACTTTTTCAAAAATGTAATCCATTATTCAGATAATTTATGTAATCTGTGAGCCAGACAGCAGTCATTCCCAATCCATTAGTGTGTGTGTGTGTGTGTGTGTGTGTGTGTGTGTGTGTGTGTGTGTGTGTGTGTGTGTGTGTGTGTGTGAGAAAGACGA
>JAAGKR010006369.1:28468-43465 GCA_011419295.1 Clarias macrocephalus | reverse complement strand
AAAACTATTTCTGTTGTTTAGTGTAAAAAGTGTTGAATGTAAAACATGACTCTCAATCGGACATTGAATGTCCAGCAGGCATTAGATTACTTCTCCGGAGTGGAAGATTCTGAAGAGGAAAATCTCTCCTCCGATTCTGATAGCGAGGGTTCCCGTACTGGCAAAGAAAATGGAGATCCGTCTTTTGCGTCCCAGCCAACGTATGTTTGTTTTCAAAACCGATATATACTTGTTTAGTAATTGGGTAAATGTGAAAAAAAAAATTGGAATATGTAATTGTAATAGTCTTTTATTGTAGTGCCTCTAGGAACAAAAAGTATTTAAAAGAACAAATACTAAAGAAACAAATCTCTTGCACCATTTTTGTTTTTTGCATATGCTTTTGACTACAATGCACACAATGTGCATTTCTACAATGTTTGTGTTTTCACTTTTGTTTGTATATATATATATATATATATATATACAATTTTTTATTTTATTTTTTTTTAGGGATGGCAACATGTTAATCTTTTTTATATAAGATTTGATTGTAAACAGAATTTATATATCATTAAAAATTTTTTTTTTTTACATTTACATGAATACAGTGCTGAGCAGCCAGCCACACAGTCTCCACCACGGTACACAGCTGGACAAAAGAGGCCATTGCATCAGGAGGAAGACCTGTTTGACTCAAGGTAAGCTCCTTGTTTTGTTTTCCTAATGACGATGACTTTGATTTGTAAATATAGAACTGACTTGGTTGGAAGTCGCTTTGTATATCACATTGTTTTTTCTTCTAGTGATAAACAGTCAGAAGTTCAGGGTTCACCGACGGCGTCAAAGCTGAGGCGAGGAACAAGAACCGGTCAAACATCTCATTCCAGCTCCCAATCGCCAAAAATGGGAAACTGGAAAACCGAGGCCGACCCGGACACCGCTCCACCACCATTCCGATTCAGGCCACTGAGGACCCCTGGTGTACAGGTCGACACCACTGTGGAGCATTCTCCCCTCAACTTGTTTCAGCTGTTTTTCTCTCCTGCAGTGGTCAAACAACTGTGCAGCAACACCAACAAGTATGCTGCACAAAATAGTCCGGGCAAAACCTATTCATGGGAAGATGTAAATGTAGAGGAGTTTTACAAGTTTTTAGGGCTGGTGCTGTACACTTCAGTGGTGAAGTTGCCAAACATCCAGGACTATTGGAGGCGGGACTCCATTATGAATGTGCCTTTTCCTGGATCCATCATGACTCGAATTCGTTTCCAGTCATTGATGTGGAACCTCCATATAAGTGATCCAAAGCGGGATCAGGAGAATGATGGGAAGAAAGGCACACCCGGGTTCGACAAACTGTTCTGCATCCGACCACTCTTGGATAAGATGCGTGTGGCCTGCAAATCATCGTACCACCCAAAGAGGGAACTGGCTATAGATGAGAGGATGGTGGCCACAAAAGCCAAAACTGGGTTTACCCAGTATATAAAGAACAAACCCACCAAATGGGGGATAAAGCTCTTTGTGTTGGCAGACTCATGCAATGGATACACTGTTGACTTCAGCGTGTATGTTGGAAAGTCACACGATCCAAGCATTCATGGACTGTCACATGATGTGGTTTTGGATCTGGTGCAGCCAGCTTTTCTGGGTACTGGATACCACATTTACATGGATAACTTCTACACCAGCCCAAGGTTGTTCAATTACCTGGCAGCCATGAAGTTTGGAGCCTGTGGAACATACAGGGAGAGCAGAAAAGGGTGTCCTAATAGCCAGGGTGTTCTGACAAAAAAGTCACCACGTGGCACAGTGCGGTGGATCAGGCAGGACCCCATTGTTTTTGTAAAGTGGATGGACACACGGGAGGTGTCCGTGTGCTCCACTATTCACCCTGCCTTTGCTGGTGACACTGTTCAGAGGACGATGAAGGACAAGGATGGAAAATACAAGGTGGTTGCCATTCCTTGCCCTGTTCCAGTGCTACAGTACAACAAGTACATGGGTGGAGTTGATCGATCCGATCAGCTGATCCAGTACTACTCTGCACACAGGAGGGCAAGCCGTTGGTACCGCACCCTGTTTCTTCACTTCCTTGACATTGCCTGCACCAATGCCTACATTATGCATCTGGAGCTCACTGACAGAAACAAACAGGGGAAGTTGGCACACAAGGAGTTTGTGTTGCATTTGGTGAGTGAACTGTGTGGGGTGGATAAAAAAACAGGAATTCCTACAAAGCGACAGAGTGACCATCTTCCTGTCGCTTGTGCCAAGGAGTTCAACAGCGCCAACAGGGCCACAGTGGGGCGCAGGCGCTGCCAGAATTGTGCTGGTAAAGGGGTGCGTAACACCACTCCCTGGAAGTGTGAGGCCTGTGACACTCCCCTTTGTCTGATGCTAGACAGGAACTGTTTTGGGGAGTGGCATGCATAGTCTGCTTCTTGACTAGAGCTGTGCAAATCTGTTTTTAATTCTTTTTTTATATTAGATTTTTAAGTTTTTAAAGTCATAACTGTTATCTGTAAATAGTCTGTGTGTGTCAGATCAGGCAACACTAAGGGAATACTAAACTGGAAGGACCGCGGTCCAGATCCAGTCCAAATGCCGGTTCTATCCATACCCTGATGGTTTTCTGATAAACTAGGATAATTAATATACCAGTAATCTAGCGCTTTTCTCCTCGAGATGGCCGTGGCTATATGCACCAATCAATGTGATAGTTTACTGTGTATGAAAGGACGAAACGGAAAAGAAAGTGTGACACAGCATGGCTTCCTCCAAGAAAATGAAAGTAGACTCTGAAAACTGAACCTTTAAAAAATTTATGAACAGGTCAGTGCATGTTTATTTTTCTAGCAGTAAGTTTAAAAACTGTTTTTCTCATATGTCCCAAAGCGCAACTATGAGACAAAACACTAGTCATTAAGGCCAACGTATCCACATCAGTCTGAGGGTGTGTTTAATACCTGAACTGAGAGCCTGCTATGACAAGCCAGTCCGTCTACCACACACCTCTGAGCTCAGGAGAATGGGTCAAAGAACAGCCAGAACACAGATGATTGCTCTTTCACCAGTCTGAATTTTATTCGATAAGCACACACACACATATATAGTAGTTACACACCCTCCTGTGCGGGTAAAGCACAGGATAGGAGGCTCATCAAGGACAAACATGAGTAAATATTATGACAATTTGCTATGCAGTTTACCAAAATAAAAAACTAAGAAGGCAGAAGAAAAACTCAAGAAGGCTGGAGAAATAGGAACAGAGTATGCATGCTCTTGACTTCTTGACTCCCTGTTTTCGTCCTTGCACACAGAAAATATCCTTCTCACATGAGGGCAGAGTGTCCCGTCCAACAGAAAATATCACAAATAACCATGGATGTTAATATTTTTCCCTTACAGATGAGTAATAAGTGATTAAAGTAATATTAAATGAAACAATAGACAGTGTCGTAATTTAAGACATCTTTAAACAAATAATAATGCAAAAGGAGATTTAAGTGCATGACTAAATCTGGTTTGAAGTGATTCAATACAGTAGAGCACAGTATAGTATAGTATATACTTATATATATACTTATAATTTTCCCCTTACATTTACCAAAGATTGTTTCTATACTGTACAAATACAAAGAAATGTACACGGCCATCAAAAATCAAACTGTCTACATGTTTAACTGATAAATATGATTTGAATGCTTCAGAATTTTCTCTTTTTTTTTTTTTTTAATAAACTTACAATGATTGTGTTTGGATTCAGCTCTTAAAATGCAAACATGTAATTTGGACCTCAGTTTGAAAAGTTTATTCACCGGACTGTTAAGTCAAATTTATTACACCTTTTCTAGACATTTTATACTTTTTTTTTTCAATATTGCTCAATCTCTTGTATATTGTAGGTGATGAAATTCATTTTATTAAAATTTTAATCCTATTGCAGAGGTTGTGCTTGAAAAGACACTTTATCTATATTGCGCACACTCTAATCCTTGAAAGAATAATTAAATTATAGTGATGCAAAAAAAAAAAAAAACAGCTTTGAGTTAAGCATGTACAGTGTGTGTGAGGGATAGATAAAAACGTTAATTGGAAACAACATATCTTGTTTGTTTACAAGACAATTCTTTAACACCTTCAGTTACCTTAGGTAACTTATTTAATAGGTTCAGTCCCATGATTAAACCAAATTAAAACACATGCATGCATACTGCAGGCTGAGAGAGAACATGGTTTTTTAACCTCTCTAATGACATTTGGTTTTGCTCTACACACAAGTGTTATAATAAACAGTACACATGCGCAAACACAAAATAAAAGATACTTTACATGCACACATGTTATCAGTGTTACAGTAAACAGTACACGTGTGCACAGATGATTATACCAGTGAGAGACGCGCACTAAGACCCAGCAGGGGAGACGATTACCCATAATTCCACAGCGGGCGATAGAGAAAAATTATTGGCTCAGTTGTGATCATGTGTTACGCCCCGGTCTAGGTCGGACAAGAAAAAAAAGAAAAGAAAAAAACAGAAATAGGGGGTGAGAACAAAAGTGTGTTTCCTTAGGGTTTATTCACAAAAGGTGAACAAGAAAATTCCCAAAAAGTGGCTGTAAGCTTCAGAAGCCGACAAGGCCAAAACAATAAACAAAATGCCCTCTACCTAGTTCTAAAGTGAAGTAACTAACTTGCACCAAAACTAAAGAAAAAGAAATACAAAATTTTTCCATTACTCCCTTGCTAACCATAAACCAAGAGAAAACAAGGTGTAAACAAAATGGCGTCGACTCCCTACTAAGCCACTAATTACAAAACTATATACAAATATATACAAAACGTATTTACAACCGAAACCAAACATGGGCATACACAAAAACGTAGTCGGAAACGTGCCACAAGATCATACACGATATAATTTTACAAATGATCAACAGAAAAACAGTAAGCAAAGACATGGTCTGAAGCATTGTGGTCTGAAGGCCTTAAGTAGGCCTCTGGGTCTCCTGGACACCCAACCATCCGGCAGGAGGGGGACCAACAAAGGACAGGCAGGGCAGCAACCAATAGATTGCAGGCACACCGAAGAGGGTGGGACCTGCAACAACAAGGGAAGATACACCCCTCCCCCCACCACCAGCAGAAACCAAGCACACTCCCCCAAAACCAATATGAAACCAAGCACATCAAAACAATATGCGTGATAAATGATACTAGGTATTCGTAAACCGAATAGTTTTTGACAAATTGGAAAAGCTCTGTCAGATTGGCTGGAGAGCATCTGTAAACAGCTATTTTTAAGTCATGCCACAGATTCGCAATTGTATTTTGGTCTGGACCTATTGATTCTATTCTACAATTTCATTTGTATAGCGCTTTAAAACTTTGCTTTTTGCGACAATGACATTTGTTAAAAGAATAAAAAAAATATTTGAAAATGTATATGGAATGTGGGGAAAATATGAATGAATCACAATGATCAGATCGTCCCTGATGAACGAGCCGAGGGTGACGGTGCTGAGGGAAAAACTCCCTGAGATGGCAATAGGAAGAAACCTTGAGAGGAACTGGACTCAACAGGGAACCCATCCTCATCTGGGTGATAACGGAGAGCAGGGATTGATCTGCACTCATACTGTGTGTTAGGAGGCTGGAAGTTCAATATAACAGGAGACGTGTTTACGTTCATATGGAGTCCAGTTCGTTATTGGAGGCTCAAGGGTCAAGAACGAGTCCATCAAAGGGACAACCCATGTTAGATGTTCTGATAAAGTACTTTGAAGAGTTGATGAATGAGGCAAATAAAAGAACGAAGAGTAGAAGAGGTGACTTCTGTGGAGCAGAAGGTAGCAAAAATCAGCAGGAGTGGGGTGAGGACAGTGTTGTAGAGGATAAAATGTGGAAAGGCCGTTAATCCTGATGGCATACCTGTGGGGGTATGGAAGTGCTTAGGAGAAGTGGCAGTAGACTAGTCTGTTTAATTCAATTGACATTTTTGCAAAGCAGCTTTACACAATCAACAGAATTATTTAAGTGTGTGTGAAGTTTATGTGAATGTGTGTGAATCAGAATGATAAGATCATCCCTGATGAACAAGCCGAGGACGACGGCGGCAAGGAAAACCCCCCTGAGATGGCAATAGGAAGAAACCTTGAGAGGAACCAGACTCAACAGGGAACCCATCCTCATCTGGGTGATAACGGAGAGCAGGGATTGATCTGCACTCATACTGTGTGTTAGGAGGCTGGAAGTTCATTGCCATACTGTGTTTAAGTTCATATGGAGTCCAGTTCATTATTGGAGGCTCAGGTAGACTGTAGGAAATTCCAGTCCTGAACTGTCGAGCGACTGCAGTCACGAGAGAACATCTGTCTGCATCAGCCGAGGACAGGACCATCTTCACGGTAAAGTGAAACCATCTCCAGTCAGCACACGCATCACAGACAGACCACAGAGACCGCCATGTAACAAGATCTCCAACCATAAGCAGGGCACCAGGACAGGTACAGAGGGACGATGGGGGCTTGATCACTGGCAACTCAGGAACAACACATGTAGCACAAAAGAGAGAGAGAGAGATGAGAAGGAGAGATGACAGTTAGGTATGGTTACAGTCACATCATGTACAACCCCTGGCAAAAGGTATGGAATCAGTCTTGGAAAATGTACATTCAGTTGTGTAAAAAAAACACATGGCACAAGACTATTTTCATTTAATGTTCCAATCTTCTGGCTTTAAGAAACTCTTTTAAAAAAAGTAAAAAGAAAGAAAACTGTAGTCTATTGTAACTGTCTTTGTAGATCAAGCAGAGGTAAATATGGAGTCACTCAATTATGAGGAAAATATTGTGGAATCATGAAACAAAACCACTACAGTACACTACTAGTAATCACCTCTGGCTTTTAGAACAGCTTGAATTGTCTGAGGCATGGACTTAACCATCAACAAACAGTATTCTTCATCAATCCGGATCCAACTTTCTCTTATTGCAGTTGCCAGATCAGCTTTGCAGGTTGGAGCCTCGTCATGGACCATTTTCTTTAATCCCAAAATAGATTTCAATTTCATTGAGGTCTAGACTATTTGCAGGCCATGCCACTGACATTATATGTCTTTCTTGAAGGAAGCAAAATGCATTATCATCATGAAAAATTATCACCACCAAACATTCTTTAAATTGATGGAATAAGAAGCTTGTCCAAAATCTCAAAATAAACATGTGCCTTTACTAAAGATGTATTGACTGTCATCTCCCCTGTACCTATGGAAGCAGATCAGTCTACGCACGTGAACTATTTTTGAGACTGATCTGCTTCCATAGAAACCTTGCTGTTTTCTGTTTAGGTGTTAATGGTGGTCTTCTATTGGCTTTGCTGTATATAAATCTCAATTCTTCTATGTCTTGCAGTTTGGTCACAGACAATGACTCCGGTTTCCACTAATTTGTTATTTATTTGTTTTGTTGTGTTTTCTGTTTTCAAAGCATATTGCTTAAAGTTATATGCCTTGACACATTGATGTCTTTCTATGTCTACCAGTACGCTTCCCTTTTACAACCTTCCCATTTGATTTGTACTTAGTCCAGATTTTAGAAATAGCTGACTGGGAACAATCAACATCCTTTGCCATATTCCGTGATCATTTACCTTCTTGAGAAAAGTTTTATAGTCCTCCTCTTTGTTTTAACTGACATCTCCGATGTTGGAGCCATGATTTATGTCGGTCAGCTTGGGGTAGCAGCTCACCAAGGTGTGCAAGTACTCCTTTTTTTTTTAAAACTGCAGACCAATTAGCAGATGTAATCTGATGATGCATGTGTTTATTTTAGGACAAAGTACATGGTGATTTAGTAATATTTTCCGCAGAGTTGAGGGATTCCATATTTTTTATTTCTGCTTGATCTGCAAAAACATTTGCAGTTGACTACAGTTTTCTTTTCTTCATATATTTGAAGGCTTTATTAAAGGAAGGTTGCAATATTAGATGAAATTGTTTTGGTATGTCTGTGATTTAGATTGTTTCTACACAATTGAACAACTGAATAAACAATTTTAGAAAAGTGGTTATTCTATATTTTGCCAGTGGTTGTATAAGGTGAATGTATGTACATTTAATGCTGTTTGCAAGCAGGGACTTCGGCAGGACTAACTATAACAGCATAACTAAAAGGGAGAGTCAAAAGGAAACACAGACATGAGGGCTCCCTTTGAAGTAAAGAAACAAGTCACCTCACCGTCAAAAAACCTAATTGATCAATGAGAGTGGGGAGGACAGCATCTAAACATAGCAGTTCACCAGAATACTCTACTTCCATGAGTCCCTCAGATCTGCACCTTTACCTTAGGCAAACCAAACATTAATTTGAAGACTATTCCATAACTTTGGGGCTTTGTCGAAAAATGCTCTGTTCCCTGCTGTAGTTTTCATAATAGAAGACCATTTAGTGCTTTATAGGCCAATAGTAGTATTTTAAAATCATTGCAAAATTTTACTGTGAGCCAATGCAGTGTGGTTAAGACAGGGGTGATGTGCTTATTTCTTCTGGTTCTAATAAGTCTTCTAGCTTCTGCATTCTGGACTAACTGGAGCTTGTTTATGCACCTAGTTGAACAACCAGACAGTAAGGCGTTACAATAGTCCAACCTAGAGGTGATAAAAGCATGAACTAGTTTTTCTTCATCGTTTAGTGACGATATATCCTTAACTTGGAAATATTTCTGAGATGAAAGAAAGCTATCCTGGTAATATTATCTACATGTGCTACAAGTGCAAAATTGGAATCTATAATCACACCGAGGTCTTTTACTGTTGTACATGATGAAACATTAAGGCCATCCAGAGTTACTTTGCGATCAGAAAGCTTACTTCTAGCTGAATGTGGTCCATTCCACACCAGAATGTCTGTTTTGTCAGGATTAAGCAGAAGTAAGGTAATTAGCATCCAATCTCTTATGTCCTTCACACATTGCTCAACTTTATTAAGCAGGTTTTTCTTATCTGGCTTTGGTGAGACATGCAACTGTGTGTCATCAGCATAATAGTGGAAACTAACCTTCTTAAAGCAATTCCTCCCCAGGATTAATAAAGTTTTTTGATTTTAGAATTTTCAACAATACCATGCTTACGAATTATGATGCCCAGAGGAAGCATGTAAAGAGAAAATAACAGTGTGGAATAAACTATGCGGAATGCTCACCATTTAAATCTCCAAAGTGATAATCAAGGTGATAGTCAAATAGGATCTGAGCCAGGATAGAGCTGTTGCCTTAATTCCTACTACATTTACTAATCAAGGAGATTCCTATGATCAATAGTGTCAAAGCTGTACTGAGGTCGAGTAACACAAGCAAAAGGAAGCAACCCTGATCAGAGGCCAATAGGAGGTTGTTTACTACTTTAACAGGTGCTGTCTCTGTGCTGTGATGAGTCCTGACTGATACACGTTGTATATGTTGTTTCTATGTTGTAAAGTAGCACTTCAACAATCGGGTAGTAAATGAAAACAGACTTTTTGTTTTAAAAGATTTTTATTTTTCTTGTTGATTCTACTTGAGAAACACTCACATGAAAGGTGCACATTTCATGCCGATTGTTCTAAGTCAGACCGGTTCCTGGAGGTGACTAATCACCCAGATGAGGATGGGTTCCCTGTTGAGTCTGGTTCCTCTCAAGGTTTCTTCCTATTACCATCCCAGGGAGTTTTTCCTTGCCACCGTCGCCCTCGGCTCGTTCATCAGGGACAATCTGATCATTTTGATTCATACACATTGCATACAGACTTACTTCTTTTTATTGTGTAAAGCTGCTTTGCGACAATGTCAATTGTTAAACGCGCTATATAAATAAAATTGACTTGACTTGACTTGACTAATGGGAGGAGCTGCAAACAGGAAGTTAACTATATGTCCTCCTGAAGGGGTGGAGTTACTCCAGTAAGGATGTGTAGGCTTAAAGTTCATCAATGTGTAAATATTGGGATGAAATAATATTAATTAATAAAGGTGAATGTTGTTTAAAATACTTTCTCTATGTTAATAAATTCCCTGTAACATGTAAAATGTTAAGTTAGTAAATAATAAAGAGTTACCATTGGCCAATTCGAAAAAGCAAGGCGGAGTTAGAAGGTTAAAGAGGAACAAAGAACTATTTGGAGAAGAGAGGGAGGTTGGGCCAGTAGCCAACTATATTTGATATTCGATTACCTGCAAACTTGTATTAAGTTTCTTTTGTTAGTTTTTTTTTATTTTTAATCCTTTTTGGCTACCTATACTTGTTGGACTTTTGTCCATGTGAACCTTTTTGGAAAACGTGTGGCATAGTAAATTTTTTTCCTTGGACATTGTTGGAGTCTTTGCCACTTCTTTTTCACTGCCTGTAGCCTTGCATCGACTATCTTACCACATATGTACAGTCGTGGCCAAAAGTTTTGAGAATGACACAAATATTAGTTTTCACAAAGTTTGCTGCTAAACTGCTTTTAGATCTTTGTTTCAGTTGTTTCTGCGATGTACTGAAATATAATTACAAGCACTTCATACGTTTAAAAGGATTTATCGACAATTACATGACATTTATGCAAAGAGTCAGTATTTGCAGTGTTGGGCTTCTTTTTCAGGACCTCTGCAATTCGACTGGGCTGCTCTCAATCAACTTCTGGGCCAAATCCTGACTGATAGCAACCCATTCTTTGTATAATCACTTCTTGGAGTTTGTCAGAATTAGTGGGTTTTTGTTTGTCCACCCGCCTCTTGAGGATTGACCACAAGTTCTCAATGGGATTAAGATCTGGGGAGTTTCCAGGCCATGGATCCCAAAATTTCAAAGTTTTGGTCCCCGAGCCACTTAGTTATTACTTTTGCCTTATGGCACGGTGCTCCATCGTGCTGGAAAATGCCTTGTTCTCCACCAAACTGTTGTTGGACTGTTGGAAGAAGTTGCTGTTGGTGGGTGTTTTGGTACCATTCTTTATTCATGGCTGTGTTTTTTTTGCAAAATTGTGAGTGAGCCCACTCCCTTGGATGAGAAGCAACCCCACACATGAATGGTCTCAGGATGCTTTACTGTTGGCATGACCCAGGACTGATGATGGTGTCACCTTTTCTTCTCCAGACAAGCCTTTTTCCAAATGCCCCAAACAATCGGAAAGAGGCTTCATCTGAGAATATGGCTTTCCCCAGTCCTCAGCAGTCCATTCGTCATATTTTTTGCAGAAGATCAATCTGTCCCTGATGTTTTTTTTTGGAGAGAAGTGGCTTTCCAGAAGTGACTGCCATTCCTGAGCACTCACTAGAACATTCTGCACTAGTGGCACTCCGATCCCGCAGCTGAATCCTCTTTAGGAGACGAACCTGGCGCTTGCTGGACTTTCTTGGACACCCTGAAGCCTTCTTAACAAGACTTGAAACTTTTTCCTTGAAGTTCTTGATGATCCTATAAATTGTTGATTTAGGTTCAGGTTCAAGTAGGCTTTATTGTCACTTCAACCATATACAGTTAGTACACAGTGAAATGAAACAACGTTACAACATAAATTCACAACATAGATTAACAGAAAGACTAAACTAGTTAACTAAGAGACAACATAAATTAACAAAACACTAACTAGCCAACTCAGAGAGGCAACTATCTACTGTTTTTTTTACATAAATATACATAACAGACAACATAAAGTGCACGTGCAAATGTAAAGAAGAGCAACAAGTGGGAAATGTAAACAAGAGAAACAAATTGACAGTGCGATAAACACGACATAACATAATACTCAGTGGACTTGAGGTAGTGAAGTAGTGAATTGAGGTGATGGAGAAACAGTAAATGTTCCTTAATGTAGCAGCAAGGATGTAAAAAGTTAGTGCAAAAAAAGTAATCCAGGTTTAGTGAATATTGTGCAAAAGAGAATTTATAGGTTGGTGTGTACGATAGTCTGGGAGTGTAGATCAGTGTGTTTGCGCTTGTGTTGATTAATCAGTCCAGTCTCAATGTTTGAGGTAGTTGAGTTGTGTGTGTGTGTGTTGTATTTATCAGTCTAGACCCTTTTGTTGAGGAGACGGGTGGCTTGTGGAAAGAAGCTGTTGCACAGTCTGGATGCGTGTGCCCGAATGCTTCGGTACCTTTTTCCAGATGGCAGGAGGGTGAAGAGTGAGTGAGAGGGGTGTGTCTGATTAGCCACAATGCTGGTGGCTTTGCGAATGCAGCGTGTGGTGTAGATGTCCTCAATAGAGGGAAGAGAGATCCAGATGATCTTCTCAGCTGTCCTCACTATCCGCTGTAGGGTCTTGCGGTCTGATGTGGTGCAGTTCCCAAACCAGACAGTGATGCAGTCTTAGTAGCCACAATATCCTTGCCTGTGAAGGCATTTTTATGCAACGCAATGATGGCTGCACGCGTTTCTTTGCAGGTCATCATGGTTAACAATGAAAGAACAATGATTTCAAGCATCACCTTACACCTGACATAATGATCTCTAGCCTTGTGCTCGTCAACATTCTCACCTCACCAGTTAACAAGACGGTTACTGAAATGATCTCAGCAGGTCCTTTAATGACAGCAATGAAATACAGTGGAAAGTTTTTTTCAGGATTAAGTAAATTTTCATGAAAAGAAGGACTATGCAATTCATCTGATCACTTTTCTTAACATTCTGGAGTATATGCAAATTACTATTATAAAAACTTAAGCAGCAACTTTTCCAATTTCCAATATTTATATAATTCTCAAAACTTTTGGCCACGACTGTAGATAGTAAAACGAATGAACCGACAGTCACCGCTCCATCTCATCATTTCTTATGAAGTTGTCACAAACACAACAGATTGTCGAGGAGCTGAACGGACACCAACGCGATCCCCGCTGCGTGAATAATAATTTTGACCGCATTGGCCGATCAAGACGGAAAGGAGAGAAACGAGCAGAACTCGTGCAGCCAACAAGCTAAGTACTATCGCTAACATGGCATGTGTTGGGAAAATAGAGGAATTTGACAGTGCAAATGAGGACTGGGCGTCATATATTGAAAGAGTGGAACTTTACCTTGTCGCAAATTACATAAGTAATGATAGGAAAGTTCCGACTCTTCTCATCGTAATGGGTGCAAAAACGTACAACCTGCTACGTAATTTATTAGCTCCTACAAAGCCCTCTACTCAGGACTTTCAAATGATTTTGAACACATTAAAAAATCACCTCAAGTAGTCAAGTCAAGTAGGCTTTTATTGTCATTTCAACCATATACTGTACAGTTCAGTACACAGTGAAACGAAACAACGTTCCTCCAGGACCAAGGTGCTACATGCGTCATAAACGACATAAATTTAACAACACAACATAAATTAACAATGCAAGATTTTTACATTTTTAAGTTAACCTAAAACTATCAATTTCTATACAAAAAAGAGACAACAATAGACAACAGACAACAAAGTGGACGTGCAAATGTGCAAATGAAGAGCTACATGACAACACAACAACGTAACACGTTACAGTAAAGAAAATTTTTTTTGTGATAAGGTATAAATTGAGGTAGTGGAGAGAGCAGCAAGTAAACAATTGACATTGTGTTCAAAGATATTTTGTGCAAATAGCAAAGTTTAATAAATATTGTGCAAATATTGCAAAGAGCAGTTCAGATAGGTGGGTATGAACAAATTAAGGTGGCTGTAGATCATATGTGCATATGTGTGTTTATCAGTTCAGTCCGGATGTTCGTCTGTTTAGTAATTTGTGTGTGTGTGTGTGTGTGTGTGTGTGTGTGTGTGTGTGTGTGTGTGTGCGCGTGTTTATCAGTCCAGTCTCTTTGCGTTGAGGCTTGTGGATAAATGTTTTGGTACCTTTTTCCAGATGGAAAGGAGGGTGAAGAGTGTGTGTGATGGGTGTGTCGAGTCAGCCACAATGCTGGTGGCTTTGCGGATGGAGCGTGTGGTGTAGATGACTTCGATAGAGGGGAGAGAGACCTCGATGATCTTCTGTCCTCACTATCCGCTGTAGGGACTTCCAGTACAATTCCCAAACCAGACAGTGATGCAGCTGCTCAGGATGCTCTCCATAGTTCCTCTATAGAAGGTGGTGAGGATTGGTGGTGGAAGATGTGCCTTTCTCAGCCTTCTCAGGAAGAAAAGACGTTCTTGGGCTTTCTTACGCAGAGAGCTGTGTTGAGGGGCAGGTGAGGTTCTCCTCCAGGTGGACACCCAGGAATTTCGTGTTCCTGACGATCTCCACAGAAGAGCTGTTGATGCTGAGCGGAGAGTGATCACTCCGTATCCTCCTGAAGTCAACAATCATCTATTTTGTCTTCTCGACATTCAGGGACAGGTTGTTGTCTGTACATCAGTCCGTTAGCCTCTGCACTTCCTCTCTGTACACAACTCGTCATTTTTGCTGATGTGACCCACCACGGTTGTGTTATCAGCGAACTTGATGATATCATTGGAGCTGTGTGTTGCTACACAATCATGAGTCAGCAGTGTGAACAGCAGGGGACTGAGCACACAGCCCTGGGGGGCTCCAGTGCTCAGTGTGGTGGTGCTGGAGGTATAGCTTCCGATCCGGACTGCCTGAGGTCTTTCGGTCAGGAAGTCCAGGATCCAGTTACAGAGGGAGGTGTTCAGGCCCAACAGGCTCAGCTTCCCAATCAGTTGTTGGGGGATGATTGTATTGAATGCTGAACTGAAATCTATGTACAGCATTCTGACATAAGTGTCCTTCTTGTCAAAGTGTGTCAGTGCCAGGTGGAGTGTGGTGGAGATCCGTCGAACGGTTTAAACGATATGTGAACTGCAGGGGGTCCAGTGAGGGAGGCAGCAGGGTCTTGATGTGTCTCATGACGAGCCGCTCGAAGCACTTCATGATGATGGGTGTGAGTGCAACAGGGCGGTAGTCATTGAGACAGGACACAGAAGACTTCTTCTGGGGACGATGGTGGTAGACTTGAAGCATGTGGGAACAACTGCGCTGCTCAGAGAGATGTTGAAGATGTTGGTGAGAACATCTGCCAGCTGTTCTGCACATTCTC
>JAAGKR010006369.1:0-22724 GCA_011419295.1 Clarias macrocephalus | reverse complement strand
CCCCTAGCTGCTGCCAAAACCGCGTTAAAACCTTTCTCTGCCGGGGAGGCAACGCTTTCTGTACTGGCCCAAGTGTGCCTCAGCCATTATTGTCTTAATGGTCGAAATTACACTGATTCTAATCGCACCCATTCTGTGTTTCTAAATTACACAGCTCCTTACTGGAGGTGTAGGCATCCTCGAGAAGAAGCCTGTAACAAAGGAATAAAAAAATTGTTGGATCTCCTCCCTAGCAGTAGCACAAAACAATCCGCTTTGGTTACGGCATTCGAAGCCTACACCGGACCTAGATTCCAATACCCGTTCTGTTTTGCACGCAATGGTTCTTATACAATAGGAAAATTACACTCTCGCCTGTGTCACATCACGTTTTATGCTTATAGCCCGAATGAGACTTGCTCCCTTAACAGGAGCTGCTCGATGTTACACCCCGGGGTGAGAGGCACTATTAAGATCTTGGATTGGTATTGGGTCTGTAATAAGGCAGTATTTGTATACTTACCTTATGACTGGTCAGGACGGTGTGCCCTAACAAAGTTTAATGGTTCCATGACTCTAGTGACTCGGAATCCCCACGGTACCATTCATCACTATCGTGCTCGCCGGGCAAGCGAGGACTCTTTTCCCCCGTCTGAGCACCAAGTAGAAACTAAATCTAATAAATTTTGGCATGCTTTCTTTCCCCAATATGGGGTGACACAGTTATGGAATCAGATAGAAGTGACACATTATAGACTCGCTACATTTGTAAATGCGACTAAACTTGCTGTGGAGGGGATTCAAGCAGAACTCACCGCTCTCCGTCTCACCACTGTGCAGAATCGTATGGCCTTAGACATCCTCCTGGCTAAGGAAGGGGGTGTCTGCGCCATAGTGGGGGAGAGTTGTTGTACATATGTTCCTGCGAATGATAATGAGCATGGAGAGATTTCTACGGCCCTGGAGAAAATGCGAGAAGTGTCAGACCAGTTAAAAGACGATGAAAAGGGCCAAGTGGGGTGGGGATTGTGGTACACTCTTTTTGGACAATGGGCCCCATATGTTTCTTTAGTAGTTCCAGTAATCAGTGTCTTTTTATTGCTCCTTTTCTGTGGCCCATGTATTTTGAAATGTTGTCAGTTGCTTATGTATCGCTTTATGCAGAGATATATTCCTGTTCCTGCTGTTCCTCCTCCCGTACAGCCTACTTGTTTTATCTCTAAAGTTTAGTTCTTTTGTATAAGTTTATTAATAAATGATTTAATAATAAAAGAGGGGAATGTTAGAGATAAATGCATTTAAGAGATAAGTAAATAAAATAGAATGTAGTCTGAGCTATATAAGATTTTGTTGATATGATATTATGATCTCTTGTCTGTCTGTGGTCTTTCCTGTCTAACAGAACATCCTGTGCCCTGGTATACTGTGTGTGCAGAGGTGCGAATAAGAGGAAGTCAAGTTCAAGAAGTCAAGAGCATGCACTTTCTGTTCTATTCTTGTTTTATTTACCTAACCACATAATTTGACATTCCATCTTACATGTATGACCTTTATGTTTGTTTTATATCAGTCGTAGACATTAAAGTTTAAGCCCCCTCCTTTCTGTATTCTGCTCGCAAAGGAGGGTGTCAAACCACTATATATATACGTGTGCTTCTATAATAAAAATCGGACTGGTAAAAGAGCAATCATCTGTGTTTGGCTGTTCTTTGACCCGTCTCCTGGCCAGAGGTGTATTGCAGATGGACCGGCTTGCAGAGAGACTAGTAGAGAGCGTACTAGTACAGAAAACAACCCTAACAGTGTAATGGTTGGGATCTACTTTCAGAAGCTCCTCCTCAGTCTTTCTGTGTTGGCCTTCAGGGAGCGGAAGCGCTGTCCTGACCTCAACAGAGAGACCAGTCCATTGCTGGGGTGGCTGAGGTCCTTCATGATCTTCCTGGCCTTGGTCCAGCACCGCTTGCTGTAGATCGACTGCAGGTCAGGGAGCTCGGTGTGGATGATGCGCTCAGCTGATCGCTCCACCCTCTGAAGAGTTCGGCTGTCCTGCATGGTGTTGTTCCTGAACCAGTTCGTTATGTTTCCCATCAGGATGATCTCTATGGTGCAAGAGTAGAAGTTCCTAAGCATCTTGGAGGGCAGTCTAAAGTCTCTCAGGCGTCTGAGGTGGTAGAGACGCTGTCGGGCCTTCTTCACCATGGTGTTGATGTGACAGGACCATGACAGGTCCTGGGTGAAGTGAACACCGAGGTAACGTAAGCTGTCCACTCTCTCCACTGGGCTCTTGTTGATGATGGGGGTCTGGTAGTTCCTCTTCTGCTTTGTGCTGAAGTCCACTATCAACTCCTTTGTCTTGCTGACGTTTAGAAGGAGGTTGTTCATCTGGCACCAGTTCTCCAGATTTCCAATCTCCTTTAGGTAGGCCGTCTCATCATTGTCAGTGATCAGGCCCACCACGACGGTGTCTTCAGCAAACTTGATGATGGTGGTGGAGTTGGTAGTGGCTACGCAGTCGTGTGTGTACAAAGAGTATAGTAGAGGGCTCAGAACACAACCCTGTGGGGCTCCAGTGCTGAGAGTGATGGAGGCTGAGACATGTCCGCCCATCCTTACTGCCTGTGGTCTCCCAGTTAGGAAATTGGATATCCACTGACACAAAGATGAGCTGAGTCCCAGGTGCTCCAGCTTGGTGGTAAGTGTAGAGGGAAATATGGTGTTAAATGCTGAGCTGTAGTCGATGAAAAGCATTTTCACATAATTACCCCTTCTAGTGTCCAGATGAGTGAGAGCAGTATGGAGTCGATGAGCGATGGCGTCATCTGTAGAGCGGTTTGAATGGTAGGCAAACTGTAGTGGATCCACCTGAAATGCAGTCTGGTCCTGCTGCTTTCCTGGTGTTCACTCTCTTGAAGGCTCTCCTCACGTCATGCTCGGAGATGATAAACGTGTTTCCAGTACTGGCAGTGGCTTCCTGTCTGCAGCCATTAGCACCGCTAGCATTAGCAACGCTAGCATCTTTAGCTGCAGCCTCGAAACGAGCATAAAAGGTGTTCAGCTCATCTGCCAGAGATGATCAAATGTTCTGATGCTCGTTTTCTGTATGGTATCATCCACTACCACAACCGCTTCCGTAAACACGCTGACGTCATCGGAGCTGTTTCGGAACATGTCCCAGTCTGCGTCATCGAGTGCGTCCTGAAGCGCGCCCACCAATTGGTCCGTCCAGCGCGCGACTTCCCTCTGAACCGGAAGTTCCTGTTTAAGCCTTTGTTTATATTTTGGCATGAGGAAGATGGCGGCGTGGTCAGATTTGGTCGACGATGGACGGTGGACGAGATTGTGCCTTTTAGCCGTCCTTAACTGATGTGTAAAAGTGGTCCAGTGTCCTTTCGCCCCTGGTCGGGCAGGTGATGTGCTGATAAAAGTTTGGCGCTGCGCGTTTGAGGTTGGAACTGTTAAAGTCCCCCGCCACAATAAGCGCAGTGTCCCGGTGTTGTGTCTGGTGCTGTGTGAGAGCCTTATGCAGCTCGCATAAGGCAGTGTCCGTGTCCGCTTGTGGTGGAATATAAACGGCGCTGATTATGACCGATGTAAACTCCCGAGGAAGATAAAAAGGACAACATTTGATAGTCAATAGTTCCAGGTTGGGTGTGCAGGAGCGTGCGAGAGAAACAGCGCTCGTGCTGTTGCACCAGCTGCTGTTCACCATTAAACACACGCCGCCTCCCCTTGTCTTCCCCGAGTCCCGTGTCCTGTCCATGTGGTGAACCGAGAAGAACTCGGCCAGCTGAATGGCGTGGTCCGGCACCGCTGGGTTCAGCCATGTCTCGGTGAAGCAGAGGAGATTGCAGTCCCGAAAGTTTTTCTCTGGAACTTTATCCTGGCCCTGAGGTCATCGAGCTTGTTCTCCAGTGACTGGACGTTGGCGAGCAGGATGCTAGGCAGAGGTGTGCGGTGTGCACGGGCTCTCAGCCTGTTCCTGACGC
The DNA here is from genome assembly GCA_011419295.1 of Clarias macrocephalus. Taxonomy (NCBI): domain Eukaryota; kingdom Metazoa; phylum Chordata; class Actinopteri; order Siluriformes; family Clariidae; genus Clarias; species Clarias macrocephalus. The sequence goes on along the minus strand of JAAGKR010006369.1, from coordinate 18,759 downwards.
CGGCTCGTTTCCCTCAGGGCCGCCGCTTCGCGTCGCGTCCTTTGTTTTCCCTCAGGATCTCACTCGGCCAGCTCGGATCCGGAGTCAAAAACGTCGAATTGTGAGTACATTGTAAACCAATAGAAATAAGAGTATCTCTATCGTACTTAATGCACTCAATGGTGGCGAATTAGCCGGATTAAAGTTATTGAAAGTTAACTTAAAAAGCGAAAACAAGGTAAAATAGGTCGGAGCAGTTGTGACGGCAGCCGACCTCACCGGCGCCATCTTGGAACATGGTCTTGGAACATGGTCTGCCATGGTCTGCAAGTTCCACTGAAGATCTAAAGATCCACTGACACAGAGATGGGCTGAGTCACAGGTGCTCCAGCTTGGTTGTGAGTATATAGGGAATTATGGTATTAAATGCTGAGCTGTAGTCGTTGAAAGTCATTTTAACATAATTTCCCCTTCTAGTGTCCAGGTGAGTGAGAGATGTATGGAGTAGATGACAGAGAGCATCATCTGTAGAGCGGTTTGAACGGTAAGCAAACTGTAGTGGATCCAGTGTGTCAGGTAGTGAGGAGATGATGAAGTCTCTGACCAGCCGCTCAAAGCACTTCATCACTACTGAGGTCCTCAGGTCGATAGTCGTTGAGGGAAGCAGGATGGGGTTTCTTTGGAACAGGAACAATGATGGACTCTTTGAAGCTGCAATTTTATCTTTACATGCTTTCTCTGGGTAATACAATTCGTAAGCATGTTATTAGTTTCTACTGTTATGCTCACAGTTATGTCTCAGCAAAGCCAGATGAGAAAAACCACTTTAATAAAGTTGAAGAACCTGTGAATAATATAAAACAATCAGACTTTTCTTTCTGATAAAGCTGGTTTGCAACAATGTCCAATGTTGAAAAGGGTAGACAAATAAAATTCAAGTGAATTGTTTTGCCTGATATTTTCATTTTGTCATTGTAAAATTAATGAAATTCTTACTAATACATTATTGGTGTCTTGTTCCCGGTTAATTTTGTTACCATATTCCTAAAGATTTTCTGAGTATTTTTCCTTTTTGTTTTGTTTAGCTTGGGGAACAGACACAATCTCAATATGGTAGAACCTTAGTGATGACTCCATGCAGCTAGCAGATTGGTCATCAATGACTAACTAGGCCTGTTTTTCAGACTATGAGCTATACTACAGGAAATAATACTACTTTTCTAACAGGCCAGTTTTGTCTTTACACCAGTTGTCTAAAGCTCACATTGTTTTTGGAGCACTACCGTCATATCCAGCACATCATAACCTGCTGTAAACTATCTCGCCATTTCACATTGGGGTATTTCTAGAGCATATTAGAGCATCAGACATCACCTGTGTTAATTTACACATCTCCAAAAATTACTCTTACTAACCATTGACTGACAAATATTGTAAGTATGTTGTTAACTCACACATGTACAACTATTTCTGAAAATGTCTACCAATGGATCCATACCATTCTGTCCTGTTACAGCTGCTTTCAAGACAGCAAGAGTTTTTTTCCAGACAGGGCAGGAATAGTGAAAGTAAATGGAAACACGAGTTGTTAATAAAGTGTTTTAATTAAGTGTTTAATAGCACTATTAAAGTATTGCAGATTGTTGGATTAGCAAAGTTGGAAACTGAATAACTTTCCCCACTGTGATTCATCTGAAAGCATCCAGGAATGTAATATATTATATTATTGTTAAAATTACAGTTAATTTTGATTAGTAGACAGGTCTATATAGGCTCTATAAAGTGCCTTTGAGACCTCATAATCTCCCATATAAAAAGTATTAGTACTTAATAGACTTTAGGAATGAAATGTTAGAAATGTATGTTGGTCTAATTCTGGCAATTTTTTAAAATTAACTGCAAATTGTCTCTTTGTCATGGAAGAACTGACAACAGGAAGTCATTTTTGCTCAAATTAGCATTTAATGAGCACACGGTGGACCGTCAGTGAGCAAACTGATTTGCTGTTATAGATAACTGTGCACAATTTACCATATATTTTACATTTCTGAAAACTTACTTAATATTAATACTTTACTATGACAATGTGGACATGTTCGCCAAAATCAAACTACAAACACAGAGGAGCGGCTTGGTCGGAAATCTACATCTGTGACTATGACATCAGCTACATCTATGACATGGCAAGCACAACTCACATTTTCTTCAGGAAATGTGCCGCTCTAGTTATTATTATTATTATTATTATTATTATTATTATTATAAAAGAGGAAAATAATAAAGATTTTTATTAAAGCATTTGTTGAGATCAGTAGGAACATGTAATTTATGAGCTTATTCTTATTGCAACCATTGAAGTTGAAATGGCTGATTCTGGTGAGGACACCAAAGGCACCTTATTATAACTCTGACATGTAATAGAAGAGGCGTCCTCCATTCTCCTCCAGTCCAGATGGTGGCGGTAACGCGCTCAGTAAATGTTTCTTCAACCGCCGGAAAAAGTTAGTGAAGAAAAGGGCCGTTGCTTTCCTGAACATCTTTATCCGACCGAGCTCATCAGCACTACAACATCTCTCTGAGTTTTACAGTTCTGAGTTAAACATAAATCCAGGTTATTGTGTGTGTTTCTGAAGATTTAACAGCTCGTTGTGCTTTAAACCCTGAGGTAAGTTCCACTGAAGCTGTTTGTTGGAGTTACAAACGGATCTCCACTTCACTGTGTAAGTGCACTACGTTCAGTACAATGAGTTAATGCGCGTGCGCCCTGCGTAGGGCACTATTTATACAATAAGGGGAGATTTGGAATTCGGCCTTAGCGAGGAGTTTTACTGCATGTTTTTTTAACAACTTTGTTATTTGTATCTCTTTTAGCTTATGAAGTATCATATTTATTATTATTGTTGTTGTTGTTGACAGTGTGTGTTTAGAGGAGTTGTAATGAGTTCAGCAGGAGAAAGGCGCCGCTCCTCCAGGAGGTCTCGGGCTCGTGAACCTGCTCCCTCACAGGTAACGCTTAATGCCCAGGGCCCGTATACACACAGCGCTTCGGACAATTCTCTCAGAGAGCTCATATCTCAGCCTAAAAACTCCGAACTGGGAGTCCTAGACTAAAAGTGATTCAACTCTGAGGAAGGAAATTACAAAACACTTTATCTTAGTGAGGGGGGCGTGGTCGATCCCGTTGCTAGGGGTGAGTCAGCAAATCAAGGACTGTGATTGGTTGATAAAATAACCTCTGACCTCTGTATAGGTCTTGGATTGTGTTTTTTGTGGAAATAGAATATATGATAATAGAACAGTCAGTGAAATCATAATGTTTGTGTATAAAGAAATTGTATTATCATGACTACAGGCTACTTTATACAAAGTTTCTGTTATAGGCGAAATATCTTAAAGATAATTAAACAGACAAATGTTGAAAATGTGTCGATTTTTGAACAACCAATTTCCACACAGTAGTTAGTATATTTAAGTTCTTACATTTATTTACTGTACTGATTTTATTACTTGTGATCCATTTCAGATTGATGGGAGCAAAATGTCTCAGCTTTTTACCAGTTTACATGATCACAGGATAGTTTATTTAAGTTGCACTTTTTGGGTGGTATGTAACCAACAATCCAAGAGAGATGGAAGGAAGTAAAAGGACAAGAAAAACCAGACTGGACAGAAGAGCAGCGTTTCCTTTTAGCTTTACAGTCAGTGTTTGGAGAATTTTTCTTCTTTACACCAATTTGTCCTCTGCTATAGAAACACTTAAGCCTCTTTAAATTCCTCCTCTCTATTCTTAACAATTTTACCTTAGGATATGTTTGTAGGTCTAAGATGTTTCGTGAATCATTTTTATCTTTATTAAGATTTAAGATTGTATAATCATGACTGCTTGGCAGTTCCTAAATTTAAGGGCAAATTCTAAGAAAATGTCATAATTCTAGGAATAGTTTAGACTTAAAAAGCTTTGTGCATATGGACCCTGGTGTGTTAGAAAAATGTCATCATATAAATTATATCTAATATTATAAACAGCAAACATAATAAAGTTTCACCAGTGTTTGTATTTTCCTGCCTCTCTTCACCGATACACCTACATCCTGTCCTACTAATCACAAAATCTCATAACACATAACGAGGCGTGAGAAAGGAAATCTAAAGTCTTTTCTGAATGACTGTGTTATTGTTGTTTGATCTTTAGCTGTGTGAGGACATGAAAACTGAGACTTCAGATGAAGAAACATCCAAAGCGCCAGAAGTCCAGGTGAAGAAAGAGGAGACGCAGGAGCTGAACATCAGCAGTCATGGAGACGATCTCGACATCAAACCTGAAGATATCTCCATTAAAGAGGAAGATCCTGACCATAAAGACCAGCTCTGTAAGACATCAGCCCTCTCGAGTTCACCAGAAGAACTTGTATTCTCCAGCACACTCAGTAAAACCTATTAGCTGTTGTACTCACAGTACAGTGCAGACATCTTGTGAACATAGAAAAACATGCCGTAAGTAGAGAGGATGAAGAAAATTCTACATAAACACAACTTGTATAAGCGTTCGTTAATCAGTAGTGTTAGACACAGATATTGTGCATTTTTATAATTTAAATAGCTGTTAGGTTTTAGTGAGTGTGCTGGAGTTCTTCTGAGAACTTTCTCACACTTGCTCATGCTTAAAAACTGGTCTGTCATTTAATACGTTGCTTTCTTTACCGGCATGAATATTCTTCTTCTTTGTTTTTCACCTGTTCCCTTTCATGGGTTGCCACAATGAATCATCTGCCTCTATCTAACTTTATCCTCTGCATCCTCTTCTCTCACACCAACTACCTTCCTGTCCTCTCTCACTGCGTCCATAAATCTCCTCTTTGGTTTCTCTAGACGTCCTGCTTGGCAGTTCCAACCTCAGCATCATTCTACAGATATATTCACAAGCTCTCCCTTGAACATGTCTAAACCACCTAAATCTGTCCCCTCTGACTTTATCTCCAAAACATCTAACATGGGTTGACTCATTCTTGATCCTATATATCCCTCACAAAGAGAACATCAGCATCTTCCACTTAGGTTCCTCTCATTCACAGTACTTGCTACGGCTCACCTTCATTCCTCTGCTTTCCAGAGTGTACCTCCACCACTCTAGATTTTTCTCCACCTGTTTCCTGCTCTCGCTACAAAGCACAATGTCATCTGCAAGCATCATTGTCCATGGAGACTTCTGTCTAACCTCATCTGTCCTCCTGTCCATCACCAGAGCAAACAAGAAGGGGCTCAGAGCCGATCCTTGATGTAGACCTACCTCCACCATGTGTGACACCATTCTGTCACACCTACAGCACATCTCACCACTGTCTTACAGCTCTCATACATGTCCTGCACCACTCTAACATACTTCTCTGCCACTCCAGACTTCCTCTGTCTCTCAGCACCCGGTCATATGATTTTGATATTTCCTGCTCCACAACAGTCACCTCTTCAACTCTTCATTCTGTTTCATTTTCCTCATTAATCAACTCTTCAAATACTCCTTCCATCTTCCCATCACCTAGCATACAAGTCCACATATGCTCTTTGTTTGGACTTTGCCACCTTTACCTTCCCCTTACGCTGCATCTCTCTGTACTCCTGTCTACTCTTTTCAGTCCTCTCAGTGTCCCACTTCTTAGCTAGCCTCTAGCTTGACCTTCTCGTTCCACCACCAAGTCTCCTTGTCCACTTTTCCCTTTCCTGATGATGCACCAAGTACCTCCTACCTAACTCCCTGATCACCTTAGCTGTAGTTAACCAGTCAACTGGAATCATCTCCTGACCCCACTAGAGCCTGTCTCAACTCCTCCCTGAAAACTACACAACATTCTTTCTTTATCAACTTCCTCCCCTTTGACCTCTGCTCTGCCTTTGTTCTCTTCACCTTCCTCAGCCCCAGTAATTTTGCACACCATCATCCTTTGTTGTCTGGCTTCACTCTCCCCTACCAATACTTTGCAGTCACTGATCTCCTTCAGATTACAACGTTGACACAAGATGTAGTCCACCTGAGTGTTTCTGCCTCCGCACTTATGTCACCCTATGTTCCTGCCTCTTCTGGAAGAAAGTATTTACTACTGCCATTTCCATCCTCTTAGCAAAGTTCACTACTATCTGTGCTTCTACGTTCCTGTCCTGAAGCCCACACCTGCCCATCACATTCTCCTCACCTCTGTTCCCCTCCCCAACATGTCCATGAAAATCTGCACCAATCACCTCTCACCCCGGGGCATGCTCTGCATCACTTCATGTAACTCACTCCAGAATTTCTCCTTCTCCTCTGACTCACAACACTGCACATCACACCTTCAGATTCAGACTCCTCACCCTATCTGATACTTTTTTCACCTTCAAAACATTCCTTACTAATTCCTTTCCACACCATGTTCGAATAACTTGAACCCTGATCCTAAACTCCTAGTCTTGCTACCTTTCCACCTGGTCTCAACCTTCCATCCGATCCGGTAAGGAAGTCCTGTTAGTGATTTGCATCGTTGATTTGGCAAATGTTTCACGTCGGATGCCTTTCCTGACAACCCTCTGCGTTTATCCAGACTTGGGACTGGCACAAGAAGACACTGGATTGTGTAATAATAATAATTCTAATTATAATAATGCAAATATTCTTCTATTATTTATTTATTCATTTTTAGGCAAGTTTGGAAATGGTGAATGATTTTGGGCACCATAATGCAGATGTTGAATACTGTAACAAAATTTGTGTAGAGGATGAGAACACCTTTTTACAGTACACACACATTTGGACATTTTCATTCCATTTTCTTTCTCTATTCCAGGCCTGCAGATCTGCAAATCGTATTTCTCCAACAAGTGTGAGGTTCATGGTGCCCCCGTCTCCGTCCCTGATACCCCTGTCCCTGACCAAGTCAGACAAACTCTTCCCTCTGGACTAGAGATTAAGGAGTCCAGTATTCCTGATGCAGGCCTGGGAGTGTTTAATAAGGGGGAGACAGTAGGTGCACACTTCGGACCCCACCAGGGAGAGCTGGTGGACAGAGAGGAGGCCATGAACAGTGAATACTCCTGGGTGGTGAGTTTGTTTTATACAACTATTTGTATCATATTTGATCAGGTTCTGAGACCTCCATCTTATCTTATGATCAATACTTTCCTTAAAACCCATTGTGTATTTATAACCTGACATATATATGCTGCCCCCTTGTGGATCATCATTCCACTGCTTTTTTTTTTTTTACCTTTTCAAAATGCCAGATGTCATAAAAATATCCACACACTTTTTTGGCAGAAAAATCTTTGCAAATGTTCAAGAAGTAATGGTAAGAATTGCATTTATATGTTATGTTTTTTTTTAATAAACACTTGCTGTGCTGAAACAAAGCATAATTACTTAATTCATTCTTTTATTACAGTTAAATCAATAAAATGTATAGAATATGATACTGTGGTTATGTAAGGTGATTTATCTTTGTGTTGTGGTAGGCATGATGTAGATTACATTACAAAAATGTGACATGAACTTTCAAACAAATACTATTTTGTAGGGATGCTCCGATCAGGATTTTTGGGCCGATCTCTGATCACTAGAAGCTGTATTGGCCGATACCGATGTAGCATTATTTATTAAACTATATTTAACAACAATGTAAATTAAGTATTGAAATTACAAGAAGAGGAATATCATGAATTGACAACTGTATTTATTGGCAGGCAACATGTGCAACAAGTCACTTTAAAGCATAGCAGCCTGTGGTTTGTTAGTAACTGGGAACAGCTTAGAGCTTGACAAATACAACTTTTCAGCAGATTGTATAAAATTTAATAAAATAACAGACAGAACAGAGTCTTTGACATTGGCTTTAGAGTACTTTAACTTTAGGCTAAAAACTGCAACAAAAAGGCTATGGTCAAAAATTTGTTCCAAGTCAGTTTTCCAAAGTAAGCCCTCAGTTTTTCTAATTTACTTTAAGAACCATAGGTAATACATTGCACAACAGAAAAGAAATAATAATAATAATAATAAAAAAACAACAAATAACAAAAACTTGTATCTCATATACATCTCTATTGGTATCTGTTTCTATTCGTCTGCAACTTTAATTCACTTCTCAGGGCAGACCTAACAAGCCATTCCAAGTTCACATTTGTCGGGATGCCTTTTTTTTCAGGCATATTTTAAGAGCTTTTAGAGAGGTAGAGAGAGGGGCAGAGAGAGCAAGAGAGTGAGAGCGGGTGGATAAAGATTTTAAGCTTACTTCTTAAGCAACAAGGGCAGATTTTTCTTAATAAGTATAAGCATCTCCACATTTTTGCCTCACAGCTTGTTGCGTTTCTCATCTATAATATTTCCTGCTGTGCTAAAAAGTCGCCCACTATCAACACTTGTGCATAGGGCACAGAGGTAGGTTCGTGCTGCTTGTGCGAGAGCAAGAAAGCGGCTTTTATTGTTCTGCCAAAAAACAAGTGGCTGTCCATTTTGTGGGATGACTGGCTCTGATAGATAGAGGTTCAACTGCAATGATACTGAGCTGCTGATTTCACTGCCACCATGTTTCTGATCTCCATCTAAGAACTCAGCACACATAGCATGCAAAAATACTCATGGTACTTTCTCTTGGGGTTCTGACCCGCTTGCAGACAAACTCGCCTCACCAACCTGCTGCTCCATTGCAGTGGCTAGGACATCAGAAAGCAGCTCACGTATCTGGGGCTTAAGTATGTCAGGGAAAAATCTGTCCTTGTAATTTTTTGTTAACAAGAAAACAAAAGATAAATTTTATTTATTTGAACTGAATATGAATATCAAAAATCATTATGAGAAATACCTAAGTGATGGGGGTACACGGATCCATTTTAGGAATGAAATATGCAATAGCACAGAGAAATTATAATATTAATATTATAAAGAAATGTTCTATTTAATTCATTTCAAAGGTAATGCTAGCATATTCCCAAAATATATGCTTATATTACAATAATTGTAACTAATTTATTTAACTTAGGAAATACGAGCCTAAAGAATAACACAATAACACTTACTTAATTTCAGTAACAGCTCCTTTTATCAATCATTTAAAGCAAAGATGAATTCTTGCAAGATTATTGCAATATGAATTAAAGAGCCTACTAAAATAATAAAATGTATATGTTCCAGGTTTTATTGGTTCTGAAACGTTTTCAGTACTCAATTTGTCTGCCCTTTTTAATTCGCTCTGACAGCGAGACCGCAACACACACGCGAATGGGAAGAATGTATAAATTACGTTTTCTCACCTCGGATCGAGGATTGTAGCAATGCTATACAGGCGCTCAGATTCAGTGTCATCGAATATTTTCTAGACCGCTTCCAACAACGTGGCTTTTGAAGTTTTTACTCAATGGTCAGTGTCTGCGGTCTTCTCTAAAGACGAGTTAAAGCTCTGATCGATGGAATGACATCTGCAGTTGATGAACTTATCTGCTGGGTGAGCTCTTCAAAGGGGCGAGTAATGAAATCACATTTTTCACCAGTTTCCACTGGCCACCATTGAACACTGGGTAAATCATAGTCCGCTCCATAAGTACTTAGGGCCCGTCTCTGTTCTAGCAAACTCTGCAAACATGTATAGAGTACTGTTCCACCTGGTAGGTATATCTTGCTGTAGTCTCTTGATGGGCTGGCTCAGCTGCTTCTGAATACTTTGCATGTGTTGTGGACGGCACTGAGGGCAGGTCTGACTGGACACCATGCATGTATTTGAAAAGTTTGCCACTGATGAAATGATTCAAGAAACTGCAGAACAAACAAAACCGGACAAGTCAATAAACACAACTGCCAAAGAGAGAGCAGGTTATAGGGGTGTACGTGCATATGGGATTAATATAGATGTCCTGTGTGAGAGCCTATTGGGAGATGCAGACAAAGCTCCCTGCAGTTTATGATCTGATGTCTCGAAATTGGTTGCTGGAACTGCTGACACTGATTCACCTCCAGGACAACTTCAGTGTGTCCGATGATGCAAAGAAAGATGAGTTCTGGAAGCTCAGACCATGGTTACAAAAACTACAAGAACAGTTTCTCTGCAGAGGAATGCCATGTAGTTGATAATCAAGTCAAGTCAATTTTATTTATATAGCGCTTTTAACAATTGACATTGTCGCAAAGCAGCTTTACACAATCAAAAGAAGTAAGTTTGTATGCAATGTGTATGCATCAAAATGATCAGATTGTCCCTGATGAGCAAGCCGAGGGCGACGGTGGCAAGGAAAAACTCCCTGAGATGGTAATAGGAAGAAACCTTGAGAGGAACCAGACTCAACAGGGAATCCATCCTCATCTGGTTGATAACGGATAGCAGGGATTGATCAGCATAATAATGTGTACTGGAAGTTCAGTGTAACAGGAGATGTGTTCAAATTAAAAGGAGTCCAGTTTGTTCCTGGAGGCTCAGGTAGACTGTAGGAGATTCCAGTCCTGAGCTATCGAACAACTGAAGTCACAGGTCCCCAGAGCATCAATCGATGATAGGACAGTCTTAATGGAAACCATCCCCAGCCACTATACGAATCCATGCAGACTACACGGGGCAGCCATGCAACGAGATCTCCAACCAGAAGCAGGACTCCAGGACGGGTAAGACGGCTTCAGAGGGCAGAGGGGTCTGGATCACTGGCAACTCAGGAACAAACATGTATAGCGAGACAGAGAGAGGGGGAGAGAGCAGAAAAGGAGAGAACAGAAAATGAGAGATGGCAGTTAGGTATGGTCACAGTCAACATGTATAAGGTGAAAGTATATTTAGTGTAGAGTGCAAGCAGGGACTCCGGCAGGACTAACTATAACAGCATAACTAAAAGGGAGAGCCAGAAGGAAACACACACATGAGGGCTCCCTGAGATGTAAAGCAACCAATCACCTCACCATCAACAAACCTGAGTGATCAATGAGAGTGGGGAGGACAGCATCTAAACATAGCAGTTCACCAGAATACTCTACGTCCATGAGTCCCCCAGATCTGCTCCTTTACCTAATGCTAATCTATTTACAAAAATGCTTGGCTAAATAAATAGGGTTTTAGCCTATACTTAAACACTGAGACTGTGTCTGAGTCCCGAACATTAATAGGGGCTTTGTAAGAAAAAGCTCTGCCCCCTGCTGTAGTTTTAATAAGACGTGGTACTGACAGGCAGCCTGCATTCTTTGATGGAAGTAGGCGTGGCGGATCGTAAGACAATCAAATACCGTTCACTCAAATACTGTGGCGCGAGACCATTTAGTGCTTTAAATGTCAAAAGTAGTATCTTAAAATCAATGCGAAATTTCACAGGGAGCCAATGCAGTATAGATAAGATAGGGGTGATTGTACTCGTATCTTCTGCTTTTAGTGAGGACTCTCGCTGCTGCATTCTGTACTAACTGAAACTTGTTTATACACCTAGTTGAACAACCAGACAGTAAGGCGTTACAATAGTCCAACCTAGAGGTGATAACGGCATGAACTAGTTTTTCTGCATCATTTAGTGTCAATATGTTTCTTATTTTGGCAATATTTCTAAGGTGAAAGAAAGCCATCCTGGTAATATTATCTACATGTGCTTCAAACGAAAGGCTGGAATCTATAATCACACCGAGGTCTTTCACTGTTGCACTTGATGGAACAGAAAGGCCATCTAAAGTTACAGTGTGGTCAGAAAGCTTACTTCTAGCTACTTGTGGTCCTATGACCAGAATTTCTGTCTCATCAGGATTAAGCAGAAGAAAATTAATTAACATCCAATCTCTTATGTCCTGCACACACTGCTCAATTTTAGCAAACTGGTTTTTCTCATCTGGTTTTGCTGAGACATATAATTGTGTGTCATCAGCATAACAATGAAAACTAATACCATGTTTACGAATTATGTTGCCCAGAGGAAGCATGTAAAGGGAAAAAAGCAGTGGGCCTAAAACTGAGCCCTGTGGAACACCAAACTCCACTTGAGAACATGAGGAATGGTCACCATCTAAATCTACAAACTGATAACGATCAGTCAAATAGGATCTGAGCCACAAGAGGGCAGTTCCCTTAATTCCTACTACATTTTCTAATCTGTGAAGGAGAATACTATGATCAATGGTGTCAAAAGCTGCATCGAGGTCCAGTAACACAAGTATATTGACGCAACCCTGATCAGAGGCCGTTTACTACTTTAACAAGTGCTGTCTCTGTGCTGTGATGAGGCCTAAATCCTGACTGATACAGTTCATTTATGCTATTTCTATGTTTATGTGAACATAGCTGCTGTGATACTACCTTTTCCAAGATCTTGGAGATAAAGGGAAGGTTTGATATCGGCCTGTAATTAGAAAGCTGACAGGGGTCAAGGTCAGGTTTCTTGATTAGTGCTTTAATAACAGCTAATTTAAAGGATTTGGGGACATACCCACTACTGAGTGAACAGTTAATTACTTTCAACAGGGGTTCTATTATTACTGGTACTATCTGTTTGAGAAAATGTGTCGGTATAGGATCTAATATACAGGTTGACGATTTTGAAAAAGAGATGAGTGAAATTAGTTCCCTCGCTTCAAGGGGAGTAAAGTGTTCTAAGTTCTGCTGTGATGTGGTTAGATCATCTGAATTATTTAAATTGTCTGGTTTCAAAGCCTGAATTTTTTGCCTAATATTTATGATTTTGTTATTGAAAAAGTTCATGAAATCCTCACTACTGCATGATGTTGTTGTGGAGATTTCTGCAGTGGTCTTGTTTTTAGTTAATTTAGCTATGGTATTAAATAAAAATCTTGGGTTGTTTTTGTTATTTTCTATAAGAGTGGAGAGATGCGTTGATCTAGCATCACTGAGAGCTTTTTTATAGTTCAGGATGCTCTACTTCCAAGCTATTTTGAATACTAACAATTTAGTTTGGCACCATTTACGTTTGAATTTTCGAGCGGTTTGTTTTAAAGCACGTGTGTGGTCATTATACCAAGGAGCGAGTTTTCTTTTAATTGGAGCTACATTATCTAAGCTATAACGAAGTGCTGACTCTAGATATTCATTCGCCTGTTCGAGTTCTGTGAAGTCAGATGGTGATCCAATCAAAGTTGATAATTCTGGTAGATTATTGATAAAGCTCTGTGCAGTATTTGATGTAAATGTACGTTTAAGTTGGAAGCGCGGTGCTGTGTGTACATTTTTACTATGACACGCTTTAATTGAGACAAGATAGTGATCCGAGATAACTTCAGACTGTGGAATTGTGGTTATATTTCCTATACTTAATCCGAAGGATAATATTAAAAGTAAAGTGTGACCTGCTTTATGAGTGGGTCCTACTACAAACTGATTTACTCCTACTGAGTTCAGTATGGACAAACATGCTGTTCTCAGAGGGTCTTCTGGATTTTCAAAATGAATATTAAAGTCTCTAGCAATTAACGCTTTGTCTACAGAAACAACAAGGTTTGAGAGGAAATCTGCAAATTCGCAGAGAAACTCCGAGTACGGCCCTGGGGGTCTGTAAATGATGATTAGCGGGATCGACTGAGCTGACTTTATGTTACTATAGAGAGCTTCAAATGCATTAAATTTAAATCTGGTGCTTTTGTACGATAGACAGATTATCGTTATAAATAACTGCAACTCCTCCTCCTCTACCAGTTAGCCGAGGCTGTGGTGTATGTAGCTGTATCCAGGAGGACTTGCTTCATTTAGAGCTACATACTCGTCCTGTTTAATCCAGGTTTCTGTTAAACATAATATATAAAACTCCTGACCTGTGATAATTTCATTAACAATAACTGCTTTAGATGCGAGAGATCTAATATTTAACAGTCCTAGCTTCAGATCAGAGGTGCTGGCTGCGCATTCAGTGTGATCTGAGTTTGTGGTATCTATGTTAATTAAATTACTAAAACAGACTTTCTGAGTCTTCCTAAATTTATGTTTATGTTTAGCTCGGGGAACAGACACAGTCTCAATATGATGAACCCTGAGTGACGACTCTATGCAGCTAGCAGACGGTTGGTTTCGCCTGTCTGTCTGCTCCCTGGCCTGGGCTCTGGATTGTCACCGATTAACTAGGCCTCTTCTGAGACTGTGTGCTATACTGCAAGAAATGAGAGCAGCACCTTCCCGAGTGGGATGGACACCGTCCCGCCCTAACAGGCCAGTTTTGCCCTCAAAGGTCTCCCAATTGTCTATGAAGCCCACGTTGTTTTCGTAGCACCACCTGGACATCCAGCGGTTCAGCGACCATAACCTGCTGTAAGCTATGTCGCCACGTCTCATTGGGATGGGACCAGAGCAAACTACTTCTTCGGACATCGCCTTCGCTATTTTAAACACCTCTGTAAAGTTATGCTTGCTCGCCTCTGACTAACGAAGGCGTATATCGTTAGCTCCATCATGAACCACTATCTTGGAGAACCTATGCTGACCTAGAGCCCTAAGATTACCTGCTATGTCCGGTCCTCTGGCTCCCGGGATACACCTGACCACTGCCGCTGGCGCCCCTAGAGGCCTAGCTAACTTCACGTGCCTCAGTATTGTGTCTCCTATAACCAGAGCTCTTTTAGGTTTCTCAGCGGGTGCATCATTGAGGAGAGCGAACCTGTTGGACACGTAAAGCGAAGAAGAGGTGTGCTCCGGTGGGCTAGCCTTAGCGTTAGCTTTAGCTGAACGAGTATGCCGCCGAGTCGTCACCCACTCGCCCCGCTGCGAGGCTCTACTGCCGGAGTTGGGTGATGATCATCTCCGCCTGCGGCACCCAGACTTTTCTCTACGGGAATAACGCTGCTCTCGCGCTCTCTAACCCTCTCTAAAGTCTGGATGCGCTCCTCTAATGCTACTATCTTCTCCGTCAGGGTGCTAACTAACGCACACCTATCACAAATAAAATTATCACTAATGACGGAGGAAGAATGTCTAAACATCCTGCACTCCACACACTGAGCGAGCTGAATGGTAGACATAATAACGCGTGTTCTCTCAAAAAGCGCAAAAAAACGGATAAAGTCCAGTAGTGTTAAAGCGTAAAAACTAGTTTGTTATTTAGTAAAAACAGGAAAAATATATAATTATATAATAAAAAAAACTAAACAAAATATAATCTAAAACGCTGTTACTTTAAATAGTTACAAGTAATGATTTAATGAAATATTTTGTAAGATTTGAAAGAATGACAAAAAAAATCATAATCATGCTGCAATTCAAGGGGAGATCTCATCTAGGTGCATGCAAAACCTCACCAATGGGGTTCCAAAAAGTGGGGACAAAAGTGGCTTTATTTATGACTTTGATGTTTGTCAAGGTGGAGAAAATCCTGACAGAGAAAAGTCTGAAGTTGGTATCGCAGGAGAAGTTGTGCTGAAATTGACATCAATGTCAATTGTTAAAAGCGTTATATAAATAAAATTGACTTGACTTGACATCAACACTTCCCACAGGAATGAATCACAAGGTCTTTGCAGACAACTACGTATGTCCGTTCCCCTGGTGCAACACCTAAAAGACAGAGGAATCTGTTACATTGGCATGATCAGGATGAACAGGGTGAACACTGCAACATGACGGATGAAAAAGAACTGAACGCTGGGATCGCATATCCAAAACTTACATAATGGTTCTCAGACCAGCCGTTGTTGAAATGTATAACAAACCCTTGGGAGGTGTTGATCTCCTTGATATGCTGTCTGCACTTTATTTAATTCAATTCAATTTTATTTCTATAGCGCTTTTAACAATGGTCATTGTGTAAGAAAAATGTGTCTAGATAATGTTGGGCTTTACAGGGTTTAAAAAAATAAAAAGTAGTAATAAGAAAAATACCTTACAACACAAGAACATAAAAAATGTGATGCCCATATGTCCAGCAGGCATTAGATTACTTCTCCAGAGCGGACGATTCTGAAGAGGAAAATCTCTCCTCCGATTCGGATAGCGAGGGTTCCTGTACTGGCAAGGAAAATGGAGATCCGTCTTTTGAGTCCCAGCCAACGTATGTTTGTCTTCAAAACCGATATATACTTGTTTAGTAATTGGGTAAATGTGTAAAAACTGTAATAGTCTTTTATAGTAGTGGTCTTTAGGACCAATTTAAAAGCACAAATATTACAGAAACAAATCTCTTGCACCATTTTCTTTTCTTTTTGCATGTGCCCTGCAAAAAGGGACAAAAAAAATATAAAAGTGAAAACACAAACGTTGCACATTTCTGTCTTGGGAGGGGGGCTAACTTTTTTTTATTTTATTTATTTATTTTTTTAACATTCACAGTGCTGAGAAGTCGGCCACACAGGCTCCACCACGGTACACAGCGGGACAAAAGAGGCCATTGTATCGGGACGAAGACCTGTTTGACTCAAGGTAAGCTCCTTGTTTTGTTTTACTAATGATGATGACTTTGACTTGTAGAGTTGACGCTCGGTTGAAAGTCGCTTTGGATATCGCTTTTTGTTTTCTAGTGATAAACAGGCAGAAGTTCAGGGTTCACCGACGGCATCAAAGCTGAGGCGAGGAACAAGAACCGGTCAAACATCTCATTCCAGCTCCCAATCGCCAAAAATGGGAAACTGGAAAACCGAGGCCGACCCGGACACCGCTCCACCACCATTCCGATTCAGGCCACTGAGGACCCCTGGTGTACAGGTCGACACTACTGTGGAGCATTCTCCCCTCAACCTGTTCCAGCTGTTTTTCTCTCCTGCAGTGGTCAAACAACTGTGCAGCAACACCAACAAGTATGCTGCACAAAATAGTCTGGGCAAAACTTATGCATGGGCAGATGTAAATGTAGAGGAGTTTTACAAGTTTTTAGGACTCGTGCTCTACACTTCAGTGGTGAAGCTGCCAAACATCCAGGACTATTGGAGGCAGGACTCCATTATGAGTCTGCTTTTTCCTGGATCCATCATGACTCGGCTTCGTTTCCAGTCATTGATGTGGAACCTCCATGTAAGTGATCCAAAGCGGGATCAGGAGAATGATGGGAAGAAGGGCACACCCGGGTTCGACAAACTGTTCTGCATCCGACCACTCTTGGATAAGATGCGTGTGGCCTGCAAATCATCGTACCACCCAAAGAGGGAACTGGCTATAGATGAGAGGATGGTGGCCACAAAAGCCAAAACTGAGTTTACCCAGTATATAAAGAACAAACCCACCAAATGGGAGATAAAGCTCTGTGTGTTGGCAGACTCATGCAATGGATACACTGTTGACTTCAGTGTGGACGTTGGAAAGTCACGCGATCCAAGCATTCATGGACTGTCACATGATGTGGTTTTGGATCTGGTGCAGCCAGCTTTTCTGGGTACTGGATACCACATTTACATGGATAACTTCTACACCAGCCCGGAGTTGTTCAATGACCTGGCAGTCATGAGGTTTGGAGCCTGTGGACCATACAGGGAGAGCAGAAAAGGGTGTCCTAATAGCCAGGGTGTTCTGACAAAAAAGTCACCATGTGGAACAGTTCGGTGGATCAGGCAGGACCCCATTGTTTTTGTAAAGTGGATGGACACACGGGAGGTGTCCATGTGCTCCACTATTCACCCTGCTTTTGCTGGTGACACAGTTCAGAGGATGATAAAGGACAATGTGGTTGCCATTCCTTGCCCTGTTCCAGTGCTAGAGTACAACAAGTACATGGGTCGAGTTGATCGATCCAGTCATCAGTACTACTCTGCACACAGGAGGGCAAGCTGTTGGTACCACACCCTGTTCCTTCACTTCCTCAACATTGCATGCACCAATGCCTACATCATGCATCTGGAGCTTGCTGACAGAAACAAACAGGGGAAGTTGGCACACAAGGAGTTTGTGTTGCAGTTGGTGAGTGAACTGTGTGGGGTGAAAAAAAAAAAAGGGATTCCTACAAAGCGACAGAGTGACCATCTTCCTGTTGCTTGTGCCAAGGAGTTCAACAGTGCCAACAGGGCCACAGTGGGGCGCAGGCGCTGCCAGAATTGTGCTGGAAAAGGTGTGCGTAATAGTCTGTGTGTCAGATCAGGCAATACAAAAGGAAAAAACTAAACTGAAAGGACCGCGGTCCAGATCCAGTCCAAGTACCAGTTCTAGCTGAAGCCTGATGGATTTCTGATAAATTAGGATAATTACTAGGCTATACTAGCCATCTATCGTTTTTCTCCTTGAGATTAGCATGACTATCTGCCCCAATCATGTATAGTTTACCATGTATAAAGGGAAGAAATGGAAAAGAAAGTGTGACACAGCATGGCTTACGCCAAGAAAAGGAAAGTAGACTCTGAAAACTGAACCTTTTTAAAGATGAATGAACAGGTCAGTGTATGTTTATTTTTCTAGCAGTACGTTTAAAACCAGTTTGTCTCATATGTTCCAAAGCGCCACTATGAGACAAAACACTAGTCATAAAGCAAACATATCCACATCAGTCTGAGGTGAGGGTGTATTTAATACCTGAACTGAGAGCCCGCAATGACTGAGCAACCAGAGTCCAAAGTAGAGCCCAGAGTTTGCAAATGAAGATTCACAAAAGATTGTTGTTTCTAACAAAGAAATGTACACAGCCATCAAAAATCAAACTGTCCACATGTTTAACGTAGTTACTGAAAACTGACAAGTATGATTGGAATGCTATAGTATTTTTTAAAAAAATTATGTATATATAGATATTTTTAATAAATTTTAAATTATTGCATTTTATAGAGAGCTGGATCCAAACACACATGTAATTTGGACTTAATAGTTTATTCACTGGACAGTTAACTCTAATTCACTGTTCTACACAGTATTGTTCATTAGATTTTGTTTTTATTGTTGATATTAAAAATATAAACTTTTT
>JAAGKR010006368.1:0-39573 GCA_011419295.1 Clarias macrocephalus | reverse complement strand
GTGTGTGTGTGTGTGTGTGTGTGTGTGTGTGTGTGTGTGTGTGTGCGTGCGTGCGTGCGTGCGTGCGTGCGTGCGTGCGTGCGTGCGTGCGTGTGTGTTCTAATTCTCTAATATAAGGTGAAACCAGATAATCAGTCTAGCTGTTTGACCTGTTGTACAAATCATCCACCATGAATTTACTTTAAATAACTCTCTCACTCACTCACTCACTCACTCACTCATCATCTATACCGCTTAATCCTGTATTCAGGGTCACGGGGGGCCTGGAGCCTATCCCAGGAGACATAGGGCACATGGCAGGGTACACCCTGGACAGGGTGCCAATCCATCGCAGGGCAACTTTGAATAACTGTTTTTTTTTTTTTTTTAAACAAGAGAGCCGCGAGAGCTCCAGAAGTGAGCTGTCCTCCTTGTGGCGATCAAAGGGCGGAATTCCACTCACTCTTCTTTGAAGTCCTTGGGG
Source organism: Clarias macrocephalus (assembly GCA_011419295.1). Classification (NCBI taxonomy): domain Eukaryota; kingdom Metazoa; phylum Chordata; class Actinopteri; order Siluriformes; family Clariidae; genus Clarias; species Clarias macrocephalus. Next base: position 39,110 of record JAAGKR010006368.1, on the reverse strand, counting down.
GCACGTTACAATACCCAGCTCGCGTGCCACTCTTCCACGTTTTTAGTGCGCTGCAGAAGGGAATGCCGTCTACCTAGTGAGTGAGGAGTGAGCGAGGAGCGATACAAGATTTAAGCACATGTCTATCACAGGCACACACTGACAGCCAAAGAACTAACGCTCAAGCAATTTCAGCCCCTAGGCATTTTGTCAGAAAAGAGCTTTCATGCATAGTGCCTACACACATGGACTGTTGCTAAGGTTACATATTAGTTTGTTCTAATACATTATTGTTGTTGTGTGTGAGTGTGTGTGTGTGTGCATACCAAAATATTGCAGTGGGCCAAAAATTTAATTGAACTGAATTTCTGTGTAAATCCTCATGTTGACTATGGATTAAGGACCGGACTACTTTGTCTTCCTGTACTTTAGGCTCTGCTTGAGATCTTTTAACAAAGATTATCGGTTTGCAAAATAAAATGATGGAACATGCTGTATTTACTCACTCATCAGCATTGTCCATTACAGCTTCAAACTATACATTAAATACAGTATATAGTAATGTCAGGGTGTTCAAATGGTAAGGTGTTCAAATGGTCTAACAGTAATAACCAATATAAATAATATTGGTTTATTTTGCAAACTGATAATCTTTATTAAAAGAGCTCAAGCAGAGCTTAAAGTCTTACACTCTTACACTTCAGTGCTGTATTATTGTCAGCAACAATGATACATTTTATCACTACATACAGAGACCACAAAAGCTCTCTCTCTCTCTCTGTACTTCCCCTTTTAACTACACTGTGTTTAGACACTCTCTATAAAGAACAAAAACTTCACACATCTGTTAAATGCTAGTATGTTACTTTTTTCACTTTAATGTGATGCAGAAAATAAAAATACTGGCAGCAGTGACACGAATGGTATGTGTCCATTTACTGTGTATGCTTCTTTAGAATTTAACATCTATTGTTAGAGACAAGGAAAGAGGCAGGACATAAGCGCTTACAATAATGAAGTAGACACAAACTGATATGAAACAGGGAGCGATATATGACAACATAGAAGTCCCCTAAAACATCAAAAAGTTCAAGTGACTCATAGCAGTTTGGGGGAAAAAATGAGAATAATAAATAAATAAATTAAAGAAATATACAATGCACATGTTAGTAATTAATCTATTACTATTCATTATTTTTATAATTCCCCACTAAAATGACAGCTTTCCTGACCTCATAAGCTGAAATGCTGAATTAAAATAGCATCACTAACAATGTAACAGATCAGCATGTTAGTCAAACACAGCAATACTCGGCTAAAACCACATCAACATCCAGTTTAAATGAATAAACTTGACTATGTTATGAACTGATTAGTAACGTTCAAAAAGATATTTTTTCATCAATTTCTAACAACCTTAATGAGAAAGCTAGGTATTACTACAAGGGAGTACACTATAAAATGGGCAAATAAAACCTCTGTTAGGCTTTGTGCACATTACCAGTCTGAAATGACTCAAAAAATGTTTTTTTTTTTAACCTAATGTGACACAGATCTGTTTTTTTTAGGGCTGTATGAATTCACAAAAGAGATTTTGGAATTTTCAAACTGGAATTTATGAAACTTTTTTTCCACTGTGCATAGGCAAACGTCATCAGCCAGCAAAAGGAATTTCATAGCAGTGCTAGCAACAACTTCTAAAACAACTAAAGCAAGGCATCTGGCATTTTTTCAATCTTCTGGACCTCAAGACATGCAGCTTACTAACCTCTTGCCATCCTCCATAGCAAAATGTGAAGCATATTATTTCTAAAATTACATCCGGTGTTTGAAATGAATGAGTGGTTGAGCAAATATGACATGTTTTAACCCAGATGGTGTGAACAAAGATGTACCAATGTATATATAAATATTGTTTCAGAGGGCAGACACATCCACATTAAAGTCAGATAAAAGTTACTTGTAAAATTGAAAGTGAACAGTCACAACATGCAAATCCAATCTGACCAAAAAATAAATAAATAAAAAAAATAAAAAATAAAAAAATAAGAATTGAACAATGTGGCTTGAAATGTGACCATAGCCTTTCTATGGGTTTCAGCTCTTTTCGGGTGAATCAAATCGTTAATGATTCAAGCTGATTTTATTAAACTGATTTATAATTTAGAGCATACACTTTATCGTCTATTCGTCCAGTGTGTAGTACAATTTAATGTATTTTATCTAGTTTGTCTTATCCCGTAGCCAATGATGATAATACAACTCCTAGGATTATGTAAAATACAAGCAAGGTAATATAAGATCTGGGCAAATATTTAAACTTTAAAATACACAACCAAGACAACAGTTCTTTATGAAGAAACAAGAATTTATGGAGCTACTCTACTATACATGAACCTATGCTACTTAAACGCACATGCGCATATGTACATACTCACAAACAGTTCGGAGAGGATAGTTAAATGGAGTTCTGAGAAACTTCTAGTACTGGTTAGTACTTCTAGTACTAGTTACTAGAAGTGAGAAAGTCACAAAAGCAGAGGCTTAGATTTTACTTTACTGCTTTCGGTTAGGTTTCGCACCAATTTTCAGCAAGGTATGAAGCTTGGTTTGGTTACTTGCGTTACGTGAGAGTTTTCCTCCATGTTCTCTTGCATCGTAAGTGAATCATGGCATGGCTGATTGGCTGGCGGCCTAGTGGTCCGATGACGTCTTTCGGGGAAACCCTCTGTGACGCGTTGCTTGGTTACAGAGGGTGACTCCCTGAACCTCTCTGGAAGAGTTTTTGTGACGAGACTCATTGCACGGTTCTGGCACAAAGAAGGTTTGCTTTGAGAATAGACGACTCGATCGCTTTGATGTTGTACCTGATTTTGTGGCAAAGAGCATGAGCTCAGAGAGCTCCGTGAGCTCTGATGAGCCTGGGGAGTCTCACAAAACTACAAGGTGTCCATGGCACGAAGACTAAAGAGCTCAAAAGCTAGCGGACCTGTTCGGGTCTTGTGGTTTTGACCCTGCAGAATCGGTCCATCCCAGAGCGAATTTCCCCAATTAGATCACCAATGTTGTGCGACTTAGCCCCGCCCCGCATGGTTCCAATTTCATGCATACATTAGCCTAATGTATGGCCTGGGGAACTTTCCAGAGAAAGTTTCAATAATTTGTCAAGTTTCAATAATAAAGTGTCTTAACCTGAATCCTGTTTATAATATCAACTTTTCATTCATACCAACGTTCTCTGAATAAAACAAGCTTTCATCCAATATCACATATGCCCTATTTTGCACACACATTACTGATCTTACATAGAGAAAGTGGTTATCGACATTGATTACACTTCCTAGGTTATGGGGAGTTCATCCAACATATAATGAACACATGAAGCATATTATACAAGTATAGCTATATGTTTGCATTTTAGCACACTTTAGACCATTGTCCTAAACACTCTTCATACAGCAAGGTCAATGTTGGGCTGTGGTTTCCTCCCAGCTTGGAATGAGGCTGTAAAATTGTCTTTCGTTGTCCATCCAATTTACAATGTTGTCGGTTAGGGTTAACGGTTGCATGTGTGACTCCAGGCATCAGAGAGGTTCTTTGTTTTCCCACTAAAGATTTAAACTTTTAATCAAAAAATAAATACATTTTTTTTTACCAGGCTGAATATCTTAAATGTCACATATATATTATTAGGATAATTTTACCTTTTGGTTGAACACTGTGTGGACTGAAGTAGGGAAGCAGGACCAAAGCTGCTGTCCAAAAAATATGTTATACCTTGTTACTCAGCAATGCATATAATATGAACAGTTTGCTTGGTAAAAAAAAAGGTGTTTTTGAAAGAGAAATATTAGTCTACAATCTTCAGTCAGATATTAATGAATAGTGACTGGACTAGTAAAGGGATTGATGTTTGAACCGACCACAGATACTGCTAATTTACCTGGAAGAGAGAAATATTTAACAGTATTAAATCCACTGTAGGTTTATAACAAATTCTTACAATTATGGGTTTGATTGGTTGGTTGTTTAATTGACTGATTTATACAGCAAAAATGTAAACACCAATTAACTAATGCACACCACTTAACTAATGTCACAGTTGAGTATTAGTAGTGGTACTTTGTTAAAGCACATTTTACTTGTAGTACAGCTCTTTAAGTATCAAGTCATTTTAATTGTATTACAGCAGACTAATTTCTGATTCAGGATTTAGTCTGACATCCCAGAATGTTAAACCACTTCTCCTGAAGCTATTTATTTGTTGACTTGCATTTGTGCTGTGGATGTCATTCACATAATGGACATTTATAAGTGATGATTTATTTATTTTTTTGATGCTTGGAGTAAATTCTAATAACAGGTAAATGTATACATCTCTCTCTCTCACACACACACACACACACACACACACACACACACACACACACACACACACACACACACACACACACACACACACACACAATAGTGTGAAGTATCTTTAAACCCGAGAAGTTCAGGGGCTTTAACACAGACACTTCTCATTCAGTCAGTCTTCAGTAGGACAGGATGGGGGTCTGTCCACACTGTGTGACGCTCTGTAAGTAAATATTCTCTGTGTGGCTTCATTACAGTGACTGGTGCTGAGTTAAGTTTATAATATAATTTATAATTAGTTAAGAGTTCTGACACCAGGATCGGTGTGATTACTATTATGATAATTTGTCATTAGTTTAGGTTGCTGAATTTAGAGTGACCAGTGCATTCTACTTTTTGTAGTGTGTTTACTTTCCACACAATGTATTTCATTTAAAATATTAAATAGTTACTGTATTACATCAGCAGTTGCATGCTGGTCTCTCACATCGTTCCAGAAAATTCATTGAAAATAAGTTATTTGATGGTATTCAGTATTTATTCAGGATTTTACATTTTATAGTTTATACATAGTATATTTTACCAATTTAATGGTGATACCTTCTGTGCTCTAACATCTGTAAAGTGAATGAATTTGCTTACATAGATATACTGCAGACCTTAGCACTTTGCACTTAACTAAAGTCTTAGCATGTGATAGGAGTCTGTGCCAAGTAGACAGGAAATAAACTATCTAATTTTTTTAATGAAAAACATTTACATTTATATAGACTCTGCCTTCTACTTAACATTCTGATTGTTTTGATTTAAACATTTTCTCACACATTTCATACAGATTTCCATAATTTTCTTTTGATTCTCTAAAGCTGCTTTGCAACAAAGACCATTGTTAAAAATGGTATAACGAAGTTGAATTAAATTGAACATCAGATCAGGGAAGATGCTGTTTTGAATGAATCTATTTTTATAGCTAACGCGCATCTCAATGAATTAGAATGTCATCGAAAAGTTTATTTATTTTAATTAATTTATTGAAATAGTGAAACTCTGTATAGATTATTTCTATATAGACTTGATATAGATTCATCACACATAGAATTATATATTTGGAGTGTTTGTCTTTTAATTTTGATGATTATGGCTTACAGCTAATGAAACCCCGAAATTCAGTATCTCACAAAATTATATAATATAATATAATATAATATAATATAATATAATATAATATAATATAATATAATACTTAAAACCAATAAAAAAAAGATTTTTAACACAGAAATGTTGGACTACTAAAAGTATGAACATGTACAGCACTTGATACTAGATCTAGATTAATATTGATCTAGATCTACTGTAGATGCATGTATTGGTCAGATGCACAGATTTTTTTTTTTTTAACAGCTGAGTATATTTAAACATTTTTCTAAATTTTAAATTCAAAATATAACTACTGTTATTAATTGTACATTTAAAAGAAATAATAACATAACATGTGAAAATAACCCAAGATCATGCAGTATTTGCAGAGCTTTAATAACTCAAAAAAAAAAAAAATGCGGTAATGCTTTAACATTAAGAAATCAGTATTTGGTGGAATAACCCTGATTGCAATTACACCTTTGAATGCGTTTTGGCATGCTCTCCACCGATTTTTCATGTTGCTGTTGGGTAACTTTATACCACACTTTTTCCAAAAAAGCAAACAGCTCAGGTTTCCTCAATGGTTTATGACCATTCATTTTCCTCTTGATGACATTCCAGACGTTTTCTGGAGTAATTTGCAGTGATCTCTGTTTTTTTCATATGGGAACGTGGACTGCGAGTAACCCAGTTTACGAGCGCTCCGCAAAACAAATTTTTTAATTAAATTATGACTTGATAAACAAGTTTTGATATACGAGTACCATGTATCATCGAGTATCATGCCCCCTTGACGCCGAGCGTCACGTGATCACAACTGAGTCAATTGTCTCTCTCTCTTGCTGCTGAATTGTGGGTAATTGTCTTCCATACTCAGTCTCAGTGTGTGTGCGCGTTACTTATATAGTTAACATCTGCGTGTGTGTGTACTGTTTATTATAATGTTGTAACCACATGTCTGAGCGCATAAAGCATTTTTTATTTTGTGTAAACCAGTTTTGCGAATAGAGACTCACCCACGCGCTTGTGTGACGGTGAGTCTCTATTTGGTAAACTGGTGTGTGTGTGAAAGTTGTCCTACACAGCAGTCACCCCCCACCCCCCTGCAAGCTAGTGGGTGTGTGGGCGTGAGCTTGTTTGAGTGAGTGTCTCTATCGGTAGACTGGTACTCGTGTTTTGTGTGTGCACATATGGGTGTGTGTATGTGAAAGTAGTCCTAAACAGCAGGCGCTTCCCCCTGTCTGCAAGCTAGTGGGTGTGTCTGCGTGTCTATTTATGTGTGCGCGCACTTGGTTGAGTGAGAGTCTCTATCGGTAAACTGGTGTGTGCGCGTGTGTGTAAAACTCGTCCCCACCTCCTCTCCTCTCTCTGGTCTCAATGACTCAGCCACGTTTCTTTTCAAAGGTGAAGTGCAGTTTATTTGTTTTATTTTTACTTCCTATTTTGTATTAATTATTTTCATATGAATATTTTTGGGTTGTGGAACTAAGTGTCGGCGTTTCCATTATTTCATACACACACATACAGTTTGGACACACCCTCTCATTCAAAGAGTTTTGTATTACGGCAAAAAAAAAAAAGCAGCTAAGTAAAGAAAACCGAGTGGCCATCATTACTTTAAGTCACAAAAACCATCAAGCGCTACAAAGAAACTGGCTCACATGTGGACCGCCCCAGGAAAAGAAGACCAAGAGTTACCAAGAGGAGGATAAGTTCATCCGAGTCACCAGCCTCAGAAATCGCAGGTCAACAGCAGCTCAGATCAGAGAGCAGGTCAATGCCACACAGAGTTCTAGCAGCAGACACGTCTCTAGAACAACTGTTAAGAGGAGACTGTGTGAATCAGGCCTTCATGGTAGAATATCTGCTAGGAAACCACTGCTAAGGACAGGCAACAAGCAGAAGAGACTTGGGTTAAAAAAAACACAATAAAGAAGACAATAAAGAAAACTCTTTGAATGAGAAGGTGTGTCCAAACTTTTGGTCTGTACTGTATATATACAGTATATACATAAACATTTGAAACCAGGTGTTTAAAAAACACAAAAACCTTTTTTCTTTACTGTCAAACATTGAATCAGTAAACTTTTTTTCGGGTTAAGATCAATAAATATTAACAAATTTTTTTGCATTTGTTAAATTTTATTATCAAGCAAGGGAAAATTTTTTTGTATTTTTTTATCACTTTCATCAAAGTCAGACGTATACATAGACTTAGTTTATTGTGTCTTTAAACAAAAGCAAAACTTCAGATAATTCCATTCCATAACAACTGATAGGTTAATTTATTCCATTTAAGTTAATGGGTGACACACCTGTGGGTGCATATAAAGACACACCTCAAACACAGAGCCCCTTTCTTTGACATCATGGGAAAATCAAGATAAATCAACCAAGACATCAAGAAAATAATTGTGGACCTCCACAAGTGTGGCTCATTCTTAGGTGCAATTTCCAGATGCCTGAAGGTCCCATGTTCATCCGTTCAGACAATAATATGCAAGTATAAAAAAGATGAATGTACAACCATCGTACCGCTCAGGAAGGAGACGGATTCCCATAGAGGAACATGTTTTGGTGTGAATAGGGCCATCAAGCCCAGGACAACAGCAAAAGACCTTGTAAAGATGCTGGCTGAAACTGGTAAGACAGTGCCATTATCCATACTAAAACGAGTCATGTACCACCACTGACTAAAAGGTTACTCTGGGAGGAGAAAGTCATTACTTTAGAACCACCATAAAAAAAGACAGATTACAGTTTGCAACTGCACATGGGTACAAAAATTGGAAACATGTCCTGTGGTCTGACAAAACAAAAATTTTACTGTTCGGCCATAATGATAAACAGTATATTTGGAGGAAAAAGGGCAAAGCTTCGAAGCCTCAAAACACCATCCCAACTGTGAAGTATGGGGGTGGTAGTATAATGTTGTTGGGCTTCTATGCTGCAGAAGGGTCTGGTGCACTTCACAAAATAGATGGTATCATGAGAAAAGAAAATTATGTGAATATATTGAAGCAACATCTGAAGACATCAGCCAGGAAGTTAAAGCTTGGGCGCAAATGAGTCTTCCAAATGGACAATGATCTCAAGCATACCGCCAAATTAGTTAAAAAGTAACTTATGGACAACAAAGTCAAGGTATTGGAGTGGCCATCACAAAGCCCTGATCTCAATCCCATAGAACATTTGTGGGCGGCACTGAAAAGGTGAGTGTGAGTAAGAAGGGCTACAAACCCAATTCAGTTACACCAGTTCTGTCAAGAGGAGTGGGCCAAAATTCCAGCAAACTATTGTAGAAATCTTGTGAAAGGATACCTGAAATGTTTGCTTCAAGTCAAACAGTTTCAGGGCAATTCTACCAAATACTAAGGAAGTGTATGTATACTTCTGACTTTGATGAACGTTATAAAAAAATATTCGCCCTCACTCGATTCTGACATTTAACTGTCATGTCTACTTGCATGAGGAGGCAGACGCAAACGCAGGGTGAACAAACGAGTACTTACTTGATAGTGTCCACAATATCTAAACAAACAAACAAAATCATAAAGAAAGAACACTAAAAGATGACCCGCCCGGCTGGGTCTGCAGGCGGGCGTGTAGGGTCCAAACTAAAGAAAAACAAACCAAAAGATAACCTTAGACAGAAAAAAGAAGGCAAACTTCTCAGTCTTGACCTTGACTCGGGTCTTGAGAACAGAAAACCACCCGACACTGCAGACACTGTTCAGTCCTGGGGGAGAAAAACGAACAAGACGATTTGAGTGCAAGAACAGAGAAAACATGAATGTGCACAATTGTGAACAAACAGGGAACTACGGGTTCGACTGGTATAAATAGGGAGACACACAGGGGAGACACAAGTGAACTTAATTTAGCGCTGAAGTGAAAACATGTACACACGTAGACACACTAGGGGGAGACAAAGCGGCGGCTCAGTAATCCAGAGAACCAGATCTTGTTCCCTGGGACCGAGATTAACAAATGCAAAACAAAATATGTTAATATTTATTGATCTAAAACAGAAAAAGTTTGATTTAATGTATGAAGTTTTTGTGTTTTTTTCTGAAGTGTATGTAAATATCTGGTTTCAACTATTTTGTTGGTTACAGTTGCTTTCAGTTGATTTCTGGGAAGAAAGCTAAATTAGGGTGGAAAATAGTAGGGAGGGATTTAGAACGCATTAAGTTCCATGTTGAACTAAAATTATTTAATATACATATATTGCTTTTGGAATGGAAATAGAAAAGAAATTGCACAAATGAAACTGGTATCTGATATTGCACTTGGATATGATTTGAGCTTTGGGAACAGTAGTGTATTAATGTAATAATGTACTGCCAGTTACTACACCATAGTGTAAACATCACAGAGAAGAATTGTATAATTTTATGGCCATTGGGAGAAAAGATCTCCAGTGGAGCTTCGTCGAACCCTTAGTAGTAATCAGTTTGCTGAATTTGCTCCTCTGGTCAGAGAGAACACTGTATAGCGGGTGAGAAGGAAGCTCCATGGCTAGCACAGATCTGGCCCTTTTAATGACCTTGTCCAGTCTATTTCCATCTGCCATTTTCATGTTTCAGCCCCAAGAGACCACAGCATAATAATGACACTCGCCACAACAGATTAATAGGTCATCCGAAGAATGGTGTTGCAGATGTTGAAAGACATGAGCCTTCTCAGAAAATACAACCGCCTCTGTCCTTTCTTGTAGAGTGCCATTGTGTTAACTGACCTGTCCAGTTTGTTGTCTAGATGAACTCCCAGATATTTGTATTTTGAGACTATGTCCACTATCTCCCCCTGGACAGATATAGGAGTCACAGGTGTCCCGTTTCTCCTGAAGTCTACCACCAGCTTCTTTGTTTACAGACTGGTACCTGGAGATGTCTCCAACAACCACAGAGTCGTCAGAGAACATGAGTCGTCAGATGGCATGTCTCTGAATTATATATATAAAGTCAGATGTATAGAGGGTGAAAAGAAATTGAGACAGAACAGTCCACTGAGTAGCACCAGTGCTGCAGATCACTGTTTCGGACACATAATTTTGTAATCAGATGTACTGGGGATGGCAGGTCAGATAGTCCATGATCTGACCACCCTCTCACATTTCTCTCTGTAGCAGGCTGCCACTGAACCAGGGTTTGTATATTGGCTGGAGATGGACTAGGTTGTGATCTGACCTCCCCAGAGGGGGTAGGGTTGCAGCGCTGTAAGCACTTTTAACATTAGCGTACAGCAGGTCTAGTGTCCTATCCCCAGTATGTGGCAATCCATGTATGTGGCAAAAGAGTCTTGGTCAGGGATGTGTGGTTGAAATCACTGAAGATCAGTCACACTTTATTTTGTCTTTATACAGTGACTTGTGCATTACATGTATGGTCAAAAAACCATGTTATTTAACAGAGAGAGTCATAATGGTTGTGCTGATGGTTCCTGTGCTTAGATGCTTAACATTTATGGAACATTTATGGAGTCTTATGCATCAGTGTTTTCTTCATAGAATAGCTTTTAATCCATTGCAATTGGAAAGGAATGTAGATTAAGACAGATTGTCATTTACAGTTTCTCAGTAACATGCTCACATGTTTGCATCTGTTTTAATTTGCACTTTTAGTGTGAAGAACTGATGCTATTAAAAATAACTAAAAACAGCTGTTCTTTTTTAATAGCGTCAGTTCTTCACACTTGAAATGCAAATTAAAACAGAGGCGAACATGTGAGCATGTTACTGAGAAACTGTAAATGACAATCTGTCTTAATCTACATTCCTTTCCAATTGCAATGGATTAAAAGCTATTCTATGCCATTAATGCCAACAACTAATTTGTGTTTGTGTTTTATGTTTGTTACACAACATTAAACATGGACATAAATGGTAAAACATTGTGGCAGGTTCTTTAATAAAGCATTGTAACTGCTGAAATATTGCTGTGGTGTAAGAGGAATAAAACATTTCAGGATATGCTGTCATTGGAAAACAACTATGAAACACAAATTTAGTTCCTGCATAGTATACTATATTGCCAAAATTATTTGCTTGTCTGCCTTCACATGCATATGAGCTTAAGTAAATACTTTTGACATTATAGTGAACTGTATGTGTTATTTCTTTAATTGCTTATGTGTAAAAGTTTAGAAAATGGCCTTTATTCTCTTCAAACTTTGCTTTGGTGGACTTTAAAAAATGTACCTTGATAACTATTCATATTCTTATTTACTAAAGGTCTAAGAAAACAGCATATGAATCAAGATTTACAAGTATTTATACTTATAATAAAAGGAACAAAATTGTTTAGAAGTGACTAGTTTATTATTATTTAGAAATTTGTGGCAGTAATGTAAATCACTTTTAGATATCAGCCCCAAATATAATGTATCATTATGTTTTCATTATACACTCTTTGGTAGCAGTAAAAGCAAAATCTGTACAAAAACTAGAATATCTTGTTGGAATTGTTCACGTTTCTCCTCTGAGTATACTCCCATGTTCACTTTGAATTTATCAAAATGAGTATCAAGGATATGGACTTTCTTCACCGGTTGATTAATGTAGATGAAGACAGATTGTCCCTTGCAGTTATTCAGTAACATGCCAACATGTTTGCGTTTCTATTGTATGCAAGTGTGAAGACTGAATGCTGTTAAAAGAGAACAACTGCTTTTAATGCCGGAAATGCCAACAACTAATTTTTGTTTTGTGGCTGTCACATAACATTATGTTGTAAAAGTTTAGAAAATGGCCATGACTCCTTTCAAACTATTTCCATAGTTCTTCAACAGAGCTTCAACCAGTTTCACATAATTTCTGGCCATGTTATTGGCAACAAGCCCCAACCACTGTGAAAAGGCTGTGTTTTTCCTTCCTACTGAGCCTTTTGGAGAATTCTGTCCACTCCAGGATCATCATATTTGTGGTGAAATCAAGACACCAGCTTTGACCTTAAGACAGATTAGGCATGAAGTCTCAAAAGTACTTGAAGGCTGCAACTCCTTATCAAGAGCTGTGACAAATTGTTTCATATGACCCAGTTTTATGAGCAATGGTGGTAATTTCTGGGCTTTCACTAGTGGCTCACACTTGACATTGTGCCTCCCTACAGATAACTCAATCCATTGTGGTCAGTGCTTCCTGTCATAGTGCTCTGCAGTGTGTCTGCTGTCCCAAAACAAAAATAACAGAGAAACTTGTTAAAGCCTCCTTGAAGACCCAACAGGAATGACACCAAACTCATCAAAGTTCAAGGATTCTAGCAAGGGATGCTTTTTGTTTTTCTTTTTGAGGTACACCAAATGAGCCAGGGGAAGAGACAATTACTTATTCCTGTTATGGAGCAGCACAGCTTTCAGGATACTGGGTAACCTATCAATGAAGAGGTGCCACTCCTTCAGGTTACAAGCAATTATAATTTCTTCACAGAGACCAGATCTATTGTGGCAGAAGCAGAGACCATCTTGATGAGTGAAGAAGCTTGAAAAATGTGGGTGACAACTTGTACTGTACACTTTCACAAAGCAAACCCTGTCCTTAAGCCTAAATGCCTGACAATCAACTTTGTTATATGTCTGATTTAGGTAAACTGTAATCTTCAATGCCTCCCTCTCTTCTGATTTGCTTTTTTTTTTTCTTTTGTGAACGACTGAGTTCTCTGAGGGCAATGTTGCACTGGGGTGACTGATGATGTAAGGACCTTCTACCTCAATCACAAAAGCAAAGTTTGAAAAGAAAAAAAGATGGTCTTTCCATTTACTTTCAGTGTCAGCAATTGAAAAATGACTATTTCTGGCCAAGAACATGAAAAAGTAAATATTTTATAACATAATGATAATCAACTATGGTAACAGTAAAACCAGCTTACATATCATTGTTTTCCTACAACAGCAATACATATGATTTCTTCTGTTTCTCTCCCTACTTTTAGTGCTGATTGGACTCATCCACTGCATACTCACAGGTGATTCTTGTATTTTTTTCCCACCCGTTAAAATAAAACTAATCAATTAATAGATTATTAACACAAATGGCCCAAATTAGTAAACTCATATGTTAATTAATAGATTAAAACATATAGATTTAGTGACAAACTTAACTTAAACTTAAAGAAGCTTTTATTCTTCACTCACACTGATATATAAAGAGAGAGAGAGAGAGAGAGAGAGAGAGAGAGAGAGAGAGAGTTCTCAGAGATAGTATGTGATCCTTATGGAATTTCATAGTTTTCTGCATTAATTTGTCATAAAATGTGATCTGATCATCTAAGTCAAGGGTACTGACAAAAATGTGTCTAAAATATTAACATGAGATATTCCTGATATATTCGATATACTAAGTTGTAGTGCCTTGTCAAAAATAACCTCAACCAGGCATTTCCTGTAGCTGTAGATCAGACCTGCACATCATTCAGGAGGAATTTTAGCCCATTCTTCTATGTAGACATTTTCACATTTTCCTGAAGAATTTATTTGATACACTTGGGAATTTATCTTCCTCTCCTTGATTTCAAGCTGGCCAGGCTCTGATGCAGCAAAGCAGGTCCAAATCATGATGCTTCCTCCATCATACTTTATGGTTGGGTGGTAGAGTGGGCCCACATAAGCAGTGGCTCCTGCATGCTCCTTAAAGTGGCTCCTCTGGTTTACCGAGACAGCAAGAGGAGCCACTTTAACAAGCATGCAGAAGCCATTACATATGTAGATGGGAGTCCAACATGACATCCGGCGCCTGGATGGCTTTATTGGTTGGGAACAGGGGCTTTAACGCAGTAAACAACAACTTGCTAAATTCCATGTTTGGCGTTGATGTGGTCAGGGGTAGAGCAAATCCATTAAAATGTATAAATCCAGTCCTGTGCACTAAATTAACAACATTTTACTAGACAGATATTGGGTTCACAGATAAAATAGTTCAATTCAACAAAACTATTAAATATTACTTTTGTCCATGGGTAAATCTAACCCTGTGCACATATACAGATATCTATCTATCTACCTCTCTCTCTCTCTCTCAAATATATATATATATATATATATATATATATATATATATATATATATATACAGCTCAAATAAATAACAAGAACACTTAAACAAACTCCAAGTCAATCGTACTTCTGTGAATTCAAACCGCCCACTTAGGAAGCAACACTGATTGACAAACTATTTCACATGCTGTTGTGGAGATGGAATAGACAACAGGTAGAAATTATAGGCAATTAGCAAGACACCCCCAATAAAGGAGTGGTTCTGTAGGTGGTGACCACAGACCACTTCTCAGTTCCCATGCTTTCTGGCTGATGTTTTGGTCAGTTTTGAATGCTGGCAGTGCTTTCACTCTAGTGGTAGCATGAGATGGAGTCTACAACCCAAACAAGTGGCTCAGGTAGTGCAGCTCATCCAGGTTGGCACATCAATGCGAGCTATGGCAAGAAGGTTTGCTGCATCTTTGCGTAGTGTCCAGAGCGTGGAGATGCTACCAGGAGACAGGCCATCAGGAGATGTGGATGAGGCCGTAGGAGGGCAACAACCCAGCAGCAGGACCGCTACCTCTGCCTTTGTGCAGGGAGGAACAGGAGCACTGCCAGAGCGCTGCAAAATGCCCTTCAGCAGGCCACAAATGTGCATGTGTCTGCTCAAATGGTCAGAAACAGACTCCATGATGGTGGTATGAGGGCCCAACGTCCACAGGTGGGGGTTGTGCTGACAGCCCAACACCATGCAGGACGTTTGGCATTTGCCAGAGAACAGATTGGCAAATTCACTACTGGCACCCTTTGCTCTTCACAGATGAAAGCAGATTCACACTGAGCACATAAGACAGACATGACAGAGACTGGAGATGACCTGGAGAATGTTCTGCTGCCTGCAACATCCTCCAGCATGACTGGTTTGGCAGTGGGTCAGTAATGGTATGGGGTGCCATTTCTTTGGAGGGCCGCATAGCCCTCCATGTGCTCGCCAAAGGTAGCCTGACTGCCATTAGGTACAGAGATGCCAGTGCGGTTGGCTATGGGTTCCTCCTAATGCAAGACAATGCAAGACCTCATGTGGCTGGTGTGTGTCAGCAGTTCCTGCAAGATAATTCAATTCAATTTTCAATTCAATTTTATTTCTATAGCGCTTTTAACAATGGTCATTGTCTCAAAGCAGCTTCACAAAAATGAAAAAAATTCATGGAAGTGTATATATGTGTAAGAAAAATGTGTATAGATAATGAGATTGTCCCTGATGAGCAAGCCAAGGGTGACGGCAACAGTGGCAAGGAAAAACTCCCTGTGATGGCAATAGGAAGAAACCTTGAGAGGAACCAGACTCAACAGCGAACCCATCCTCATTTGGGTGATAACAGATAACAAAAATTGTATAACATCATGTGTGTTATGCAGCTGAAAGTTCGATATAACATAAGTTATTTAAATTAACACAAAGTCCAGTTCAGCACAGGGATGAGTCAGCAGGTGCAGAGGGCAGATGGTCTCTGGATCACTGGGAGCTCAGGAGATAAAATCATTGATGCTATGCACCACAGACTGTTGGCGGATGCTTTAGTCCAGGTCTGGGAGGACTCAAGACACCATCTGCCACCTCATCAGAAGCATTCCCAGGCGTTGTAGGGAGGTCATATAGGCACGTGGAGGCCACACACTCTACTGAGCCGCATTCTGACTTGTTTTAAGGGCATTACATCAAAGTTGGCTCAGCCTGTAGTATATTTTTCCCCATCACATTTGAGTCTGTTTCCAAATCCAGACCCCCATGGGTTAATAAATTTGATTTCAATTGATCATTTTTTGTATGATTTTGTTGTTAGCAAATTCAACTATGAAAACAAAGTATTTAATTAGAATATTTCATTCATTCAGATATAGGATGTGTTATTTTAGTGTTCCCTTTATTTTTTTGAGCAGTTTATTTATAAAGCACTCCTTTTTTTCTTTACTGTCAATTCAAATTAAACTGAGTAAACTTTTTCTGTTTTAGATCAATAAATATTAACATATATTTTTTTTCGTTTGATAAATGTCAGAATCGAGTGAAAGAAGTTTTATGTATTTTTGTTATCACTTTCTTCAAAGTCTCATTTTTCACACTGATTCCGTTGTTGGTTGTAGCTCTCATTTTGAGAGCTGATGAGTATGTGGTCTTCACAAACTGCATAGAATCCAAGGGCTGACCCAAAATGAGATGGCACCTCAACACTTAACCAAGCTATAAGAAAAACTGTCTCTCAGAGACAATTATA
This sequence comes from Clarias macrocephalus, assembly GCA_011419295.1. Classification (NCBI taxonomy): domain Eukaryota; kingdom Metazoa; phylum Chordata; class Actinopteri; order Siluriformes; family Clariidae; genus Clarias; species Clarias macrocephalus. Next base: position 22,384 of record JAAGKR010006368.1, on the reverse strand, counting down.
ATTTTTTTGTTTATATATTTTATTTTAGTAATATATGTACTTTTAATATCCTACACTAATACATCCTACACTGCATATGGTTACAGAAGACTTGGTGTATACGAGAATGTTTCTAATGCACTCAAACATTTGGTGCTTATAGTGCACACCAGAAATGCTCTTGTGTGTGCCACAATAAATTGAATAAACTGTTTCATACTGCTACTCGTATATTTAGGTATACAGTAGGCACCACCAACAAGAGAAGGATTAGCTAAGGGCTAAGTCAGTAGCATGTCCACGCAGAGTGCCAATAGCCTGCTTATCATTGATTAGCAGCAGCAACAGGCTGAAGTTGAAGGCTGGCAAGGTTGGCATGGCCATAATGGCAGGCTCAATGGCAGCCGGCAGCAACATTTCCGGAATCTAATAGCAGGAAACAGACAACGCTGTTGCATTCCTGTGCCTGGGAACTGGGCACAATAACTGGAGCAATAACTGGCCCTGACTGAAAGCAGAAGTGCTGGAGCAGTGATCTCAGTCCATTAGCAGTTGACCCTCAGCAAGCTGCTCAGTGGCGAAGAACACTGCTCAACATTAAAGTAGATCGGACCAAATTGCGAATTGCGGCCTTTCATGGGAAAAAGCGCACATTCTTGATGGCCACATTTGTAATTTACTGTTTTTATTTGTCAGTGATGTAATACTAAGGCATGTTTTTTGTTTTTGTTTTTTAGAATTGCCATTGCCGTATTTCCTTTATTGGATTTATTATTATTATTATTATTATTATTATTATTATTATTTTATTTTATTTTAATTTTTTTATACTGCACACCACAAAACAGATTCTGATATATACATCAGCCACATTATGAAAGCCCAGTTTGCGCTCAATGTACAGATGTGGCCATTAAGAATGTGCGTTCACACGGAAGGCCGCTAAATCCCGCAAGCACATTTTGTGCTTCACAGAATATCCGCCACATAGCACATGGAAGGACTTTTTAAATTCAGGCTTTAAAATTCTTAATAAAATGTTGATTCTTTTTTATTATGTCTTAACAGGGACAAAACAATGAATGACTTGGTTTAAATTGTCTTAAAATTAATAAAATTTCCTGATAGAAGGTTATCTGATATCTTTGTTAAATATGCAGATGTTGTGATTCATGAATATGTCAAAAACAAGACATTAATGAAGAAACAACAAAAAAAAAGTCTATATTTTCAAGTAAATATTCTTATATGCACATAGAATCTATAAAAATAATAAAAAATCTTTCCCTGAGAAAATTATTTCGCATGAATCTACATGAAGCACTTCTGGCTTTTTATAATAGTAATCATGATACTTTTTTGCTGTTTGCATCCAGCATTGAATGATTTTTTCATCCATTATTTGACCACAGCTGGAAATATTGGCTGCGATGTGGTTGTGAATAAGCCTTTTAATGAATGTAAAATGTTCATGTAAACCCTCTGCGCTCACTTTCACTTTACAAAAGGTAGCATTTTGATCAAAAGGCTGACAAACGTATGCGCAGATATGATCAGATTTATCGATGAAAATAAAATAAAAACTGAGCTGATTTGCAATCATGTGATTTTAACCCCCTCCACACACACCCGTGCCAGACTGACGCAAGCAAGCTGCACTACACAGATGAAGATGACGGTTTAATGGCTTTTTATTCAGGGTAAGTGGTGACATTTCTTATGAAATTTGTTTGGGTTAGATTACAGTTTAGTTCCCAGTTTAGTTTATTTTTTGTTTTGTTTTGAAAATCACTGGCAGCACCAGCAGCAGTCAGATGTGACATTAGGTAACTTAATAATCTCTTTACCAAGTCTGGAGTTAACATTACAGTTTACTGTCAGTGTCACAAACTCACAATATAACTCTTCTTTCCCTCAAAAAGACGCTAAAGCCTCAGGAATACTATTAATATCTCTATTACAAAGGCTGCACTACCCGAGAAAATGATTAATATATGTTTTGTTTTGTTTTTTAGCTTAGGGTATTTTTCATAAGAAATGTTTGTGCCCACCGAAAATGGCTTTGGAATCTGATCGAGTGTTCTCTGGTGTGCTGTTACAATTGTAACGTTGTATAATAATACAATTTATTTTAGTGTATTTAGCAGACCCTAGTGGCTGTTCTAGGTATTTTTTGTAGTGATGTCACAGGATGTAGGCTTATACAGAGTAGATGACCACATAGTAGCTTCGATTGCAATCTCCAGCTATCTGTAGACATCTTACCTGTACTGTAGCATTGTCCATATGTATTGCATTTCTTATTTGTTAATTGATTTATATGTATCCATTTGGTTATTTATAACATTCATAAGAATTTAATGTTGACTGTCTTTGATCACATGGCATAGTTACATAAACTTTAAATCTAAACACAACATGCTTCGTTGTTTATTTAAGATTTTTTTTTTAGTTTCACCCGTTCATAAAGTCAATAAACCTTTGGAATACCATCTAATGTCTTAAGAGACGTTGTTGAAGGAGGGATGTTTATCTGGCTTATCGCACTATTTACAGTGTGAACAGGGGACAGTACATCTGGATTTAGATAACTTCAGCATTTATTTATTTTTTGGATAAAAGATAATCTGCAGGTTATTTTTGTGACTGGAATACATCTGTCTTTTCCCCAGTCTGGCTGTGACTTTTATGCGGTAATGCGAGCGCTTAGTTAACAAAAGTTGGATTAGAAACCCTGGAGTGTTTATCAGTTAGTAGGAGTAGGTAAGCAGTAGGGCCGCTTCAATACTCAAAGTTATAGTTTGGCTTCAGAGTTGCACTAATGCTCATATACGAGTGTTATATCGCTTAACTTATTTGTATGAAAACCGCAGTAAGTAAATTCGCTCATTAATGCAGATGTTAATACAGACAGACAGTGGCTAATGCTAACAAATTTCAATAGTTTATTTACATTCCAGAATTCCTAAAACAGTATTTTACACACTCTGGTGGTATATAGGCTTATTAATATCTTAAATTTTTTATCACAAATTGATATTCTGTAAAGTTTATTCATCTTTGTCTTTAGTAAATTCTCTTGTTCTCTTTAACCAGAGCCCTGCAGTGGAGGATTGGCTCAGAGGGGTGACGGCTGCCCTTTTGGAGCTGCTGGAGGGATGAACAAGCTGTTGAGGGTGCTGGAGTCCCTGAGGGCCTGGGTGACTGTGCAACGGCTTTAGTAGTGATGTTTGGTCAGGTCTATACATTAGGGGGAAGCATACTTGAACTGTTCCATCTTTGAACGTTTTTAAAAATGGATACTTAAATATAATAGATGGAGACTGATAAACAGCTATTTGTAATCCAGGTTATTCATGTGTTATCCAGGTAATTTACTGACCTTTAAGCAAAATACAACTTGTATTCACCTGTTTTATATAAATTACTGTTTTAACTTTGACGAGTTTGGGAAGAATACATTTTTTAAAGTCATATTTGTGTGTTTTAAATTTTGGGGTATTGTTAGGCCAATTTGTTTCTATAACAACAACAAAACAATAACAAAAACATTTACTTGAACCAACTACATCAATGGGCTAAAATGGGAGAGACTTTTATTACAAATAGTCAAAGAGTTGGGCTATTATTATTATTATTATTATTATTAGTCATAGAAACAAATGAAAACAACAATTAAACACTTGATCATATGTATCTGTGCTAAGTATAAATAAATGCTTTGGGTTTTAAGAACTACATCAAAAGAACAAAGACAAATTTAGGAGGAGTGGAAGGTGAGAAACCCCAACAGAGACTATTACATTGTGCTAATTGCAATTTTTTTTTTTTGGGTGGGGGGGGGGGGGTTCTTTCGTCTCGACGGCGCTCAAATGCATTTGTGTTAAAGCTAACTGATAAACACAGGAGTGTACACAGACATACCTCCCCATCCACAAACACACACTCACCTATGGCACTTTAATGTAGTCTTGTAAATAGTTGATTAAACACAGATGTTCGGAAGCAGTCCTAAATACAAGCACATGGTCTGTTTTTGTCCTTAATGGAAATACATCAATACGCTAATAATCTTCATGACAAAAGGAGTGCAGAAGGATCTGAAGAGGCTTGTCTCTATTACACCAAGACTTTGGCCATTTTCACACTGGTAACATTCTGTTCCGTTCTGTACCCGAGCACGATTTCTCCCTCTCCCCAATCCCCCCGCAGGTCTGCGTTCACACTGTAATAGCAATTGTGATCCCGGGCACACTTGCGTATTTACCCAACCGGAAACAGTAGGTGGCGGTAGAGAGGTACTTGGTTCGTCTTCCGCCAAAACGGACAGATAAGAAGAAGCAGCACCAGCTTTCGTCATACTGTGCGACATGGATTCATTGCTGTTATTGTTGTTGTTTTTACAAAGATTGAGCCAACAACAGCTTTGTCAAGTAACTTCCAAATTGCACATCTGTCGCGCAGCACAGAGGATGGAAAAAGCTCGAGCTACGCGGATACGGCGATTTTTGAAGAGACAGGAGGAAATGAGGAATGCCTTTATAACTCTACTCACAGACTGCAGATTGCGGCCAACTGTAAGGTGAGTAACCTGGTGTCGTCTAGATTCTCTTCTGATTTTTACGGTGAAATCGGAAAAATTTAACTTGTCAAATCTCTTGGAAATATGGCGGTCTGTATGTGTATTATACTTTTCATACGGACACGGGTCATACGAGAGGACTGTGTTTGGTAGGCACTAGATAGCTGCTGTAGAAAAACCTTTTGTTTCCCTTCTTCGGCTGGTCAAAGCACAAACAAATTTAGTAAGTAGTGTTTTTAAAACATTACAAACTATAAAATAAGAAAGATATATGTACTGTAAAATGCTACAATTAAAAGTTTTGCCAAACGTTTTTTTTCCCGAAGTATTTAGGTGAACTATCCTAGAAACCCACGAGTACTAGAAACGAATGTACAATAGAATACAAAAGGTTAACAGTATGTGCAATGGAGCATAGAGGTTAGAGCATCTGTTTAATAAATGCATATTCTGAATGAAAAGTATGTATTCATGTACTTTATATTCTCCCTCAGGAACATCTGGGTTCGGGAGAGGTCTGGTGTGTGGTGGCAGCATGTGCTCTTGACCTGGAGAGATGAGGAATGGCTCCAAAATTTCTGCATGAGGAAGACAACATTCCTACAGTTGTGCAACAGCCTTCGGCCACATCTCACAAGAGATGCAACTTAGGCGTCCAGTGCCTGTTGAACAACGTGTGGCTATATGCCTCTGGCCACTAATGTTGAGTTTCTGACTATTTCACATTTGGTAATTCCAATGTTTTCCAAAGAGGTCAGGATGGAGCTTTGTTTCCCAAGATCACTGAGCGGATTATGTGTGTGGATGTACCAGTGGTAATGTTAGGTGATGCTGTATACCCACTCCACCCATGGTTGATGAAACCATACCCTGAAAGTGGTGCTACACCTGCACAGCAAATCTACAACTGCCGGCTCGGCAGGGCGCGGATGACTGTGGAGAGGGCATTTGGCCGTCTCAAGGGAAGATGGTGCTATTTGATGAAGAGGTACGATTGTAATCTCGAGAACCTAAATACTACCATCACAGCCTGCTGCATACTCCACAATTACTCTGAAGTAAACGATGAGGTTTATGCTGAAGACCTGAATATAGTTGGCGACCAGGAATTAACTGAATGGAACCCCCTTAATGCAAACACCACTGCCAACACCACAAGAGATGCCTTGTGTGCATTCTTAAGTGTAAACTTAGCTGCAGTACAGGCACCATTTGAGTTTGGCACAATTTTAGTTAGCCAAGGGGCACTAATCATAATTTGTTTTGTGTCATGTGTTACCAACATTGAAGTGTTGTTTTGTTTTACAATAAATTGTTACTGAAACATCCTAGATGAGTGTGGAATTGAATCATTTGTAACAGAGAAAAGGATGGTTAAAAGGTGTGCAAATTTTTTATTTAGATAAAACTGTTAGGTTAACGTATAAAATGTAAACTTGGCGTTCAATAGAACCAGGAGGTGAACTGTTCATACAACAGAACAGTGTGTGCAATAAATATGTACAAAATGTAAACTTGGCGTTCAATAGAACCCGAAATTAAACTGTTTGTACAACAGAACAGTGTGTGCAATATGTATACAATGTAATCTTTTTACGTGGACTAGAACCAGACCGTAAACAGGCATGTACAGTAGAACAGTGAGCAAACTAGAAATGTTTCAAATGTACATGGTAAAATAGGCCAAAAGGTAGTCAGTGGAACAGGATGTGCAGGGGAAATGGTTTGTACAACAGAACCAGTTGTACATGCAGGAATTTTGAAAGTGTCAGCTTAAAGGTTTTGATATGTTGCGGTATTTGGTTCCTCTGTGGGGGGCACACAGTAAGAGTGGCAGCGGTTCCCTAGCTCTGGGAGGCAATGTGAAATTTGGGGTCTCCCGAGCAGAGTGGTGAGTAGGAGGACCCTGGTAGTAGTGGGGAAGAGGAACAGGTTGCAATTGTGAGGGCGTGTGGTGCTGGAAGGAAGGAGAGGATTCCATGGCAGAAAAAATTCTTCCCATCATGTTCATCATTTCCAGACGTTCTTCCCTCTATATCTGGAGTCGGCGCTCTTCCATCTCCACGTGAGCATTTGTCCATGCATCCAGCATTTCCTGCTCATGCTTTTGCCGGCTCCGTTCTTCCTGCATGAACTCCGCGAACTGTTTTTTTTGCATGTCCATGAAACTATTTAAAACAGACATGATGTCCGTTTTTGCCTTTCTCTTTCTTCTGTTCAGGGCGTACGCTGCCTTCAGGTGTCTCAGCCAGTGCATTCTCCATAGAGCCTGCAAGGAAAAATTAAAGCATTAAGTAAGAAATTAAACAAAGTTTACAACCATATTATTGCTGAGCGGATGCTTGCATGAATTAAATTCTAAGTCTCTTTGAAATTGTGTGTGGAGCTTTTGTGAATCATCTTGCTTTCTGCACCCATCTTACATTAAATGTAAGTCAAAAGCATGGAATTAAATCTACTAAAGAGTAAAAGAACATGCAACTGCAACAGCTACAAACAACACGTTTCTTTGCATTGGGCCCTTTAAAAGTAGTTTTTTTTACAGGAAAATTATCTGGTAAGCCAACACGAAATACTCTTCCTCTATTATATAATATGCATTTCACTCGTTTTGTGTTTCAAACTGTCAAGTTAATCAAGAACACGTATGCTGGATTAGAAAATTGGCAAGCAGACACGAGTAGCATAAGTTAGCTTTGTTGTAAGCTAACGTGAAAGCATCTCTATACCATGTCATATGTAATTAAAAAGTCACTACAAGCTCCACAAACAATTAACCGGAGATGTTACGATATTAGACTTTAGTTAACGTTAAAATAAATTCACTTACTGGGCATTTGCAGGCTCTCTGGTGGACTTGGCTCCACGCTGTCTGCTCAAACAAAGGCAGTGAGGATGATGGTGTCGAGGAACGGCATGGTTTCGACTCAACAACATTTGGCTGGCTCCACAGTTTTTTAAGAAATAATTTTGTCCACGGCGTCATACCACTGAAATTTGTCTTTTTCATCAGTGGAGCTGCCTGACTTTCCGAGCGCATCCCTCACTTTGTGATACTGCAGTGGCAGTTTTTTCAGCTTTGCGCGGCACTGATCAGTGCTCCTGCTGTACCCATCTGTAAATGCTCCCGGATGCTTCCATACATCTCTGAATTCTTGTAAGTCGTATCCAGCTGGTGCTGAATATTTTCGTCTGCCCAAATTTCGAGCAGACATTTTACTTCTTCAGCACTCCAGATGAAACCCTTAGCAGCCATACTTGTTTGCAAAGAACGACAAGGTCGAATAGTGATTACGTCACGTCGCTGTGAACTTCCGCTCTTGAGCCGCATGCCCCGCCTTTCGTTCTCGGGAAGGTGTGAATCGTTCCAGAGACCACCTCAGCGTGGAACGATTCGGAACGATTGCATTCTCACAGACAAAAATGAGCTGGTCCCGTGGCCAAGTGTACTCGGAAACGGATCCGGGACTGCAGTGTGAAAACGCCCTTTGATACGTTCACAGTAAATTGGTGATAGACATTGTTTATTTTGCTGAAAAGTGGATAGTTAATAAGCAATATTAAAAATTAAGCAAATCAGGAAGTACAGTATGTCACAAAAGTGAGTACACCCCTCACATCTCTGCAAATATTTAGTTATATCTTTTCATAGGACAACACTGCATAAATGATCTTTGACACAATGAAAGTAGGCAGTTTAACGTTTGTATAGCAGTGTAAATTTATTGCCCCCTCAAAATAAATAAATACAATTGCATTTGCAATTGCGTTTCCCATATGTGGACGCATAAAGTGTGACATAGTTCAAATGCAATTGCAAACTTTGCATTACCGTTTGCTTTTTCGAATATGAAAAAAAATTCATATTATTATTATCAAATATATAATATTTTTATTACCAAATATATTATTACTATTATAATCAACCCTAGGCACGTGACAAATTAATACATGAAAATTAAGACACAAATTCTCATATAGTGTTCATTTTGTAGCACATTTATTTTGCAGGGGTTTGTCATGTAATACAAAAATGTTTACACTAAATAAATATTGTTTATGATGAAAAATTACATGAAAACTATTTTTATTATAAATAAGCAATATTAAAATATACATGTTGTATATGAAAAATATATATAATTTATTATATATTTTTTTATATTGCGTATTTTATAACCAAATCGTTTGGTGCAATTTGTAAATCATAAACCTATGAATTTATGTTTTAATATAATATTTGATAGAGATTATGTGTGTGTGTGTGTGTGTGTGTGTGTGTGTGTGTGTGTGTGTGTGTGTGTGTGTGTGTGTGTGTGTGTTGGGGGGGGAATCCGTGCCAGGGAGGCATTTTAGCGCATAACACTGGCAGTTTATAGCGATGGAGTCACTAAGGGACCATCTTAAAAGTGCATGACCAAGACCCAAACATTTGTTGGGTTTAGATGATTTGTTAAATGAGTGTCGTGGTGTTTTTTATTATAAAATAATAATAATTGTACTGTACTATAATTCACTCTATCCTTGCTGATAACTACAACCATTCCCTTTGCGATATTCAGTTTAATAATGTTTTTTTAAATACATTTTTACAAGGATAGAGTACATTATAGTACAGTTGGTTTTACATTTGAAATTTCTATAGTAAAAATGTTATTGAATTTTGTTGATTTGACATTTTTTGCAACTCATAATACACTGTCCCAAAGTCCATTAATTTTCATACATATCTTTACAATTATTATTTTTTATTTTAATAATAAAACACCCCAACTCTCATGTAACAAATTATCTGTTTCACTGCCACAAGAATTGTCTGTATTTTAAATGTACATTAAAATGATTATTAATCAGTTACACAAACAAATAAATAAACAAATAATCCATTCTGTAGCCTAACAGTTTACTATGTTTGATGTCCTATGGGGTATTTCTCTGTAATCTTGTGTATTCTTCTGTAAACAAATGGTTGGGTCTTGGTCATGCACTTTTTATTTTGCTATTTGAATATGACAGGCTCATGACTTGTAAGACATGGGAAATACACCTGCAAATGGACTTTGCTTTTTCATTTGAAATTTGGCAGTCAGTGTGCATTCGCGAAGGCGAAAAAGCAAACGGTAATGCAAAGTTTGCAATTGCATTTGAATTCTGTCACACTTTATGCATCCACATATGGAAAACGCAATTGCAAATGCTATTTGCAATACCTTTTGGAAAATGTTCGGGATATCATTCCATAAATAATCGCTGAACCCCTGGCAACAAAAGTAAGTACACCCCTAAGTGAAAATTGTGAAATGTCAATATTTTGTGTGGCCACCAGGGGCGGATCTACCGGGGTGGCACAGGGTGGCAATTGCCACCCTAACAAAAAGCCTTGCCACCCCATTTGCCACCCCAGCACTAGTGTCCTAGTGTTCTAAAAATAAAAGAGTTTCCTTGACCGATTTACAGCAGCGACTCTGTATTTTGATGACATAGTGTGACAAGCATCCCAATCATCTATCAGCATCGCTGATAAAAAATAAACTGTTCAATAAAACCACCCTCCGGGGTTTGTTCACCTGTATTTCCGTTGTTGCTCTTTATTCCCCGCTACAATACCCATAAATAAAAGAACAAAATCTCGTCTTTCTATTAAAGCATAGTCCGAACAAACGACACTTTGAACTGCTTTGTTTTAGTGAATCAAAGACATTTAGTGCAGCAAGATCATCACATACACACACAAATGACTCAATCATCAATCCGGCTCTTTTAAAAAACCAAAGAAGTTTTTGATATATTCGCGTATATTAATGACTAACAGCTTAATTGTTAACTATTTTCAAAAGTATATTGTTCAGTTCAGTAGCTTGATTATCTTGGTTACATTCAGTGTTCTTTTATATATATTGTTGAGATATGCCTAAAAAAACCAATAGACAAAGGTTGCTGCAGTAGTAGCTGTACATGAACGATTAGGTGTTAAATGTTTTGTACTGTAACATTTTAATATAAGTATTACTTTATTTCATTTTTATAGGACAATGTAAAAATGTGCACCCTATTGTATACACCGAATAAGAATAGTGTTCCTTGAATCCACAAAAACCATGCAAGGATGCTTGCTTCAGTGTTGCCACCACTCAAAATTTTAATGCCACCCCCTTGCCACCCCATGAATAATTTTCTAGATCCGCCCCTGGTGGCCGCCATCATTTTCCAGCACGGCTTGAATTCTCTTGGCCATGGAGTTCAACAGAGCTTCAAATTTATGCAGTGTTGTCCTATGAAAATATATAACTAAATATTTGCAGAGATGTGAGGGGGTGTACTCACTTTTGTGACATACTGTAAGTATTCGATGCATTACTATGTATTAACAAGTGCCCTAACAAACATAGCTACAGTGTAAACAAACGTATGGAATGTGTGCGCTGGTGGGGATTGGAAGATTTTCCACTGTGCCCCCATTGTTTTTCACTATCATTCTTAGCACGTTATGACATCCAGTGATTAAAATGGTATGTGTGTGTAACCACCCCAATATATGCAAAAAATGCAACATTTACAAGGTAAAAGACGGTCAAAGTTGTGAATGTATCTGGCAAGTTAGGAAATTCTCTGGTGTAAACATGTTTGAGTTTGGAAGTGACATTACAGAGCTCTACGGCCTTTACTGAGGAATCTCAGAGAGTGTTTCTTTTCTCCAAAGTGTGGAGAGTGTTTCTCCAGAGTGTTTCTTTCCATGCTCTCAGCTTGTTTATCAGGGACACTCAAAATGACAGGGATCATTTTGATTTATTCATATTTCCTCACACATTTTCATTTTCATTTTTTTTTTATTTCTGTAAAGCTGTTTTACGATAGTAACCCTAGTTAAAAGTGCTATATAAATAAAACCGAATTGGTGGGTTTGGTGGGTTTCCTCCAGGTACTCCGGTTTCCTCCCTTGGTCCAAAAACATGCATATTAGGCTAATTAGCATTCCCAAATTGCCCATAATGTGTGAATGAGTGTGTGTGTCTGTGCCCTACGATGGATTGGCACCCTGTCCAGGTGTACTCTGCCCTGTGCACTAAGTCTTCTGGGATAGGCCCTGAGTGAGTGAGGAAAGTGGTGGTTTATTACTAAACAAATCTGAGAAACTGTAACAGTGCGAAAAACTAAACGAGAATGCCACAGTCCTTGCTGTTTCCTTCCCTGTGTGTGTGTGTGCCTACATGTGTGTGTGAGAGAGAGAGATCTCCTCTACGACATGAACAACCTACAATATGTGATATAATATAATTGACCAATTCCTGTAACATGCAGTATACTACATGACATAAGAGTGATATATGAATAAAAATGAACTGCCATTCTCAAGACACAAACTGGGGATCACCTACCTTCAGTGCAGCGGCTTAACCATTTCACCACAATTCAAGCTGTGGGAGCTGGTGACCGAAACCTTCTTTTCACCCCCACCAATGTACTGTACATGAAGAATACAACATTCACAAGATAAAAGAGAGCCAAAAGTGTGAATGTGTGTCTCTTTCTACACAGGTGTGAATTTGCATAGTGTTAATATACAGTATGTCACTATACATGGTAACACACTATGTAAAAAATAAAAAGACTCTTAATTACACATGACACCTCATGAGCATGACATTTCTAAAGCTCATACTTATGAGTTATGTATTTATGCAAAACTATAATGCTGGTGCAGTATTATTTACTTATTACAACATAAACATATATTTTCAACAATTAAAAATTTTAATATTATTATTTTGAAAGTGTATGAGAGTGACAGAGCAATATGACATCCTTGATGTAATGACGAAAATATGTAAATAACGCAGTGACTTCCAGTGGCCCGATGCCGTATGCATGAAAGGTCTAACCATTAAAGCATACTTAGTAACTGGAACTCAGACACTGATACTGTATATATTTCCAAAATGACAAGCTTTATTTAATCATAAAAATATGTGTCAATGCAAGAATTGCCATTAACTAAAGCAGTCACTGCCCCCTCCCCTGGTGGGCTTATACAGCATTGCAACCAGATTATTATAACAGAAGATCTAACTGAAAGTACAACCAAGAGGATCTGAAAAAAATATATTTTTACATCACATTTTAAACAGCATTCACATTTTTTTCGTTAGGGATTAAAGTTATGAACCAGACATATACAATGATCTGTGTGGAGGGATGGTGTGCTCGAAGTTGGGTGAACGTCACTTCACTCTGTCATACTGCTGCATATGAATGTGTGGTGCCAGTCCCTGAGTCTAACAGGTGGTCAGGGGATGCACATGCACAGGGGATTTTCTGTTAGAGTGCTTTTTTTTTATTAAGCAAATGCATCATCAATTTCCATACAACAGTATACCCTATTAACAGGTAAATACTGTATCATTTAAATATGTTAAAAGGACGATGTGTAAATCAAGTGCTACTGTTGTGTTCTAATGCTAAATTTCTAGCAATGCTATTGGAGTGTTTGGGGAAAATGCTGAGTTGAGTTTGAATGACAGTCATTAAAAGGAATAGCGAAGTTGCATCTTTATGAAATTATCTGATTACTCTTTTTACAAATTTTTTGATGAATTAGCTGATGTGAACAATTACTGTAGCTCCATGGTATTTTTGTAACCAAACGTATATATGAGCAAACTAGTACAATTCCCTAAATATTACTGTAAATTAATCACTGTAAGTTCAAAAACTTTCCTGTCGATGTAGCTCCTTTAAGGTCTAATGTGAGTTCCGTTTTTTTTTTTTTTTTAATAAATAAAAATGAAACAGTTGTCACGTTGTCTTTGACAATGCCAGTGATTAAGGACAAATTTCAAAATAAACCATCACAGAAAACAGGTCACGGGGAAGGCGATCGATCAAAACAATGAAAATTAAAGTTTATAAAATGATGAACAGAACTGTTTAGACTGAGTGCTATTTTTTATTTTTTTGCTAACTTACTGGTTTTTAATATGCAGTACATTATTAATATTATATGTTTTCTTAACTGAAATGTTTAAGCTTTTAAACTGTTATTGTGTTTATATTATTGAGACACACTGAGAGCTGTGGTGTTTTTCAGATGGAGCTCCATGTGGTGGATATCTGACTCAGCCACGAGGGGAATTTTTCAGCCCAAATTATCCCAATAACTATCCCAATCATGCACACTGTACATGGACCCTGCGAGCTAGAGAACTGGAGGTGGTTTTGTTGGACTTCAGTATTTTCTAGTAAGAACTCACATCCATGTTTTTCCACCTGCTGATGAATGACACCTGGTTTTGTTTTGTATCTTTATTATTTAGGAATATATGTTTTAATGAGTAAATGTTTGATTACTTTGTGCTGAGAGAATTTTATTTCCTTTTGATTTTTTCTCAGTTTGGAGTCATGCTGTGACCATATCAAAGTGTATGATGGTCCAAGTGCTCAGGATCCACTTATGTGTTCTGTGACTGGTCAGCAATCTTCATTCATCTCCAGCAGTAGATACATGACTGTCGTTTTCACCACTGACGGCAGCATGACTGGACAAGGATTTCGGGCTGAATGGGCTTTCAAACGTATGTATTTATCTTACTTATTTCAACTAAATTTCTGTTTGGGCTTGTAGAGTAGAATTAATCTATCCAATTATTCTGCACACATTAACCTACTATTTTTATGGTACATTATTTTGCATAATTTTACATAATGTACATATCTTTATTTTTTAAATAAGTAAGTATAGACTTAAGGTTTTCTGACATGATGTGAACTTTCCCATGTCTCTGTCTTTTACCTCTCTTTGTCCTCTGGCATATGTCTATAAAACAACCCCCTCATTGTGCTTCCTCATTCCTTATATGGTAATAATGTACAACCATACACCATAATTTATGATTAATATTAAATATAATTACAGTTGTGAATATTGTTGGACTGATTTTTTTGCAGACACATAAATGTGTTTGAACATGTTTCAGCTGTGTCTGTCTGACTGTCTGGCAAAAAAGTCTGTTGCTGAAATCGAGCCTGAACTTAAATCTTCCTCCTGATCTAAACAAGGGAAATTGCTGCAGTGGTGATTTTCATTAGGTTTCACATCTTCCCTCAGATAGACTACTCTTCATGACCAGTTTAATTTTGCTTTGGGGGTTGAACCTGAGTTCTGCTGCTCCACTGCAGACTAAAATTAACAGGGCCACTTCAGCCCCAGTTTTCAAACCACAAAGAATCCTTCCAGGGAGGTGAACAGAAGGCGACAACACTCTTTGAATCATCTGGAAAGTATTCACAGCAGTTTACCTATTGCACATTTTATGTTACAGCTTTATTCCAAAATGGATTAAATTCATTATTTTCCTCAAAATTCTACAAACAATACCCCATAATGACAACGTGAAAGAAGTTTGATTGAAATCTTTGCAAATTTATTAGAAATAAAAAACAGAAAAAAGAAATTAACAGAAAAACGAATGTACATTAGTGATGGGGCATTCATTAATGATTTGCTCTTTTTGAATGAGTCTGTAACGTGACTCAGAAGAACGAGTAGTCTTGGTGTGATTCACTCATTTTCTACTGGGCACACAGGTACAAAGCATTGCAAAACCTCCGTAGGTTATGCACAGGAAACAGTAATGAGTAGTTATCTCTGAAGTATTCTGGTCCAAATCGTTCATTCTTTTGTCATGTGACTCCCATATACGCTATGCAGTGCATAACACAAGAAACAGAATTAAGCAGTTCTTCTCTTGAATTTCCTGGTCTGAATTGTTCGTTCTTTTCACTTTGCTAACGATTTGGACTTAGAAGTTTCTTAAGCTGTGAATGGAATCATCTCGATTTTTCTTTTTGTTTAAAGACACAATAAACTTAGTGTATGTATACTTCTGACTTTGATGGAAGTGATATTCTGAGCTAAATAAATATGTTAATATTTATTGATCTAAACCAGAAAAAGTTTACTCTAATTAAATTTTTGACAGTAAAGAAAACAGTTTTTTTTTTTTTTCTGGTGTATGTAAATATCTGGTTTTAACTGTAAATATTAACAGCCTTTGACATGACACACAAAAATGAGCTCAAAAGCATTCTGTTTCCACTGATCATCCTTTAGGTATTTCAACAACTTGATTGGAGTCCACTTGTCTTTATAAGGTCCTACAGTTAACAGTGTATGTTAGAGCACTAACCAAGCCATGAAGTTCAAGGAATTGTCTGTAGACCTCCAAGATGGGATTGTATCGAGACACAGATCTGGGAAAAGATTAATTAAAAAAAATTCTGCACCATTGAAGGTCTCAATGAGCACAGTGGCCTCTATTATGCATAAATTGAAGAAGTTTGCAACCACAAGGAATCTTCCTAGAGCGGGCCACCCGGCCAAACTGAGCAATTGGGAGAGAATGGCCATTGTCAGAGAGGTGACCAAGAACTCAATGGTCACTCTGAAAGAGACCCAGCATTTCTCTGTGGAGATACAACCAGATATTTACTTCTAGAAGAACAACTATCTTTGCAGTACTCCAACAATCAGGCCTGTATGGTAGAGTAGTGGAAGCAACTCCTCAGTAAAAGGTCTATGACAGCCCATCTGGACTTTGCCAAAAGAAACCTGAAGGTCTCTCCGACCATGAGAAACAATTCTTTATTTATTTATTTTTAAGCACTTTTGGCAACAATTACAGCCTCAAGTCTTTTTGAGAATGATGCCAAAAGATGGTTGTGCTTCTGGAAGGTTTTCCTCTCTCCATAGAGAAATGCTGGAGCTCTTTCAGAGTGACCATCAGGTTCTTGGACACCTGACTATATCCCGGTTGCTCAGTTTGGCCAGGCGGCTCACTCTTTGAAGTGTCCTGGTGCTTCCAAACTTCTTTCATTTATGGATGATGGAGCGCACTGTGCTCATTGAGACCTTCAATGCTGCAAAAAAAATAATAATAATAATAATGTGCCTCGATACAATCCTGTCTCAGAGATCTATAGATAATTCCTTGGACTTCATGGCTTGGTTTGAGCTCTGACATGCACTGTTAACTGTGGGACCTGTGGAATGCACCTGAGCTTCTTTCACATTGTCATTATAGGGTATTGTTTGTAGAATTTTGAGAAAAATAATTTTTATCCATTTTGGAATACGGCTGTGACATATAATGTGGAAAAAGTGAATCGTTGTGAATACTTTCCAGATGCACTGTATGACAAACTAAAAACCAGCTGAAATAGCTGATGTAATGAGACAAATAATATATGGAATTATTCATGTGAACATTTGGAATTTCAAGGTGTACTGCCTTAATTTTTCAAAATGTGATCTGATCTTCATCTACGTCAGGGATATTGACAAATATAATGTGACTAAAATAATCAAATTTTTGATCTTTCATGTCTTTATTGAACATGCTTAATCAACATTTGAAAAAGTAATGGAAAAAGTAAGTCAATTTTTTTTTTCTCCACAATACTTTATGGGTGGGATTTTGTTTTCATGATGATATGCAGTGCTCTTTTTACACCAGATGTAGTGCTGAGTGTTCTTTCATAGTTAAATTTTAGTTTCATTAGTGCACAAAACATTTTGCCAATAGCGCTGTGGAGTGTCAATGTGCTCTTTGACAAAATTCAGGCATGCAGCAATGTTAGTCTTTTTAGAAAGCAGCAGCTTCCTTTGTGGTGTCCTGCCATGGACACCCTACTTGTTCAATGTTTTACATACTGTAAACTCATGAACACAGATGTTAGCCAGTTTTAATGATGCCTTCAAATCTTTGGATGTCAGTGTTAGAGGATAGCTTTATCACATTTTAAACAGAGCTCTGGTTATTTTGTGTTTTTAGTTTTATTTCCTTTTAAGTTCCTAATTACTAATCCCATGCTATCTCCAAACGGGAAGGTCTTCCTGTGCCTGTCATAAGCACTCTCACCACCTCCTATTTTGTTGACCCCCTCTAAAGCCCTGCGTCAGGGCTCTTATCATTAAAACATCTTGTAATGCGGCTTTCCATACCACACCACATGTAACATCTATGAGCTACTCAGCTCTGAATCTACCTGGAATGTCCTTCTAAATGGGTACATTTGACGAATATTTCATCACCCAGGTCACAAAAGCCTAAAGTCTAAAGAGGGAAAATAGGTCTTTTTTTTTATCTATTTTTAGCATAAACAATTGGGAAATAACACTTTCTGCCGAGGAACAATAAAGATTAAATAATGTTACTACATTGTGATGATCAGCTGTGTCCCCAGTAACTCCTCTTCACATTAGGGAACATCACTATTCTCTTACAACAGGAATCATCCCCATGATTTTGTTGTATTTTATCTTCTGTTTATTTTCCTACTTTTAGTGCTGATGAGACACAACCACTGTAACCCAACAGGTAATTATTTATTCATTTATTTATTAAAAAAAAAAAAAAAAAAATATATATATATATATATATATATATATATATATATATATATATATATATATATATATATATATAGATTCATAGATGATAAAGACGAGGGGCTCAAATTAGAAAACTCAAATGTAATAAAAAATTATAATTTTAATATATCTCAAAATTAAGTTTATTTCTGCCTGGTTTACACGTATGTACTGTATACACATTTAGTGACATCTAAGTCCAATAGCTTTTACTACAAATGCATAAATACAATACACACCAGTGTCAGCAGAAGAAAACCTTACCTGCATCCCTATCATGGTTCTTGTTCTGCTTCATGTCTCACATTTTTACACAATCTGGCATTTTTACACAGTGGCATTCATTCAGTTACGCTGTGTTACTTCTTTACACATGCATTTTAATAGCTGCAGGTCTTTTTACATTTTGTGATAAACCAGAAGCTCTGTGTTCACAAATTGTGCCTAAATTATATCTAATGAACATTCTGGTGCAGTCATGTGACAGACTGTGAATATGTACTCATGACATAATTTCCAAAATGATGTGGGGGTAGCACATGTGACAGAACTAGCTGTCTTTAAAAAGCTTGGTTTTGAGACTCAAAGTAAGTTTCAATCTACTTCTTAGTCTAAAATCCAATACTTCAACAACATCTTATACTTTTATATTTAACCTGTTCTGACTCCATTCCTTGAACAAATTGACATAAAATAAATTAGGAAAATATTTCTGTGACACACTGTGTGTGTCTCATTTGACGTTTAACTCTAAAATTGTCAGGGGGAAATGTCATGTGACGTATTTGTCATAATAAAAAAAAAAATTTAATGAGCTGCTCAAATAATTTAGCTAATTTTGTTATGTAAAATTAATATAATTTATGTTCAATTTAAAACACATTTAAACAAATGCAAAAATGTCAGATTGTTTAAATTAAATAGATAAAATGTTTTATGAGACAATTTTTGCAAATCAGTACTAAATCTGCTCCTTTAGCTGAGACACCTTTCTGGTTAAATTAAAATAAACAATGTCCTATATTGGTCCGATGTCATAATTATTTTTATTTTTTATATCTTTAAGTATTTTGCACACAGTTTTGCACAGGTTTACACTTGATGCCCTTCCTGACACAACCCTCCCATTTTTCTAACCAGGCTTGGGACTGGTTCTCCTGTCAACTACCTCACTTTCATAATTATTCAGCCATGTTAAGTGTGATTCCAAACTTCAATCTAAACCATAAAGGAGGATGAGAGAATTCCCATCAGTCGGTGTGTCTCGCTGGAGTGTGAAAGAAAATTATACTCAAAAAATTATTTATGTATTCATCATTATTATCGAGAGCAACATATTAATAGGACACAATAGTTTCAATTTAATCAAGAAATCTTAAGTATTATATAAGATATTAATCTGTAAATAAATAAATAAAACTCCATACATCTTATTAATCAAACATTTTATTTTCAAGTTAGACACGTTTCAATAATAATGTTTTATAATGGTATCAGCTTTTGTTTCAATAAATATTCAATAATTAATGTTGTAGTGTGAAATTTCCACAGCATCAGCGACAGGTATCCGAGGTGCTTCTGTTAACATGATAAGGCAGAAGGTTGTGACATTTGCCCTGGTGACGTCGCAGGGTGTTCCGGATAGTATTTTGCTTGTGGGAAGTTCCCTTAACTTCCACAGCATCAGCGACAGGTATCCGAGGTGCTTCTGTTAACATGATAAGGCAGAAGGTTGTGACATTTGCCCTGGTGACGTCGCAGGGTGTTCCGGATAGTATTTTGCTTGTGGGAAGTTCCCTTAACTTCCACAGCATCAGCGACAGGTATCCGAGGTGCTTCTGTTAACATGATAAGGCAGAAGGTTGTGACATTTGCCCTGGTGACGTCGCAGGGTGTTCCGGATAGTATTTTGCTTGTGGGAAGTTCCCTTAACTTCCACAGCATCAGCGACAGGTATCCGAGGTGCTTCTGTTAACATGATAAGGCAGAAGGTTGTGACATTTGCCCTGGTGACGTCGCAGGGTGTTCCGGATAGTATTTTGCTTGTGGGAAGTTCCCTTAACTTCCACAGCATCAGCGACAGGTATCCGAGGTGCTTCTGTTAACATGATAAGGCAGAAGGTTGTGACATTTGCCCTGGTGACGTCGCAGGGTGTTCCGGATAGTATTTTGCTTGTGGGAAGTTCCCTTAACTTCCACAGCATCAGCGACAGGTATCCGAGGTGCTTCTGTTAACATGATAAGGCAGAAGGTTGTGACATTTGCCCTGGTGACGTCGCAGGGTGTTCCGGATAGTATTTTGCTTGTGGGAAGTTCCCTTAACTTCCACAGCATCAGCGACAGGTATCCGAGGTGCTTCTGTTAACATGATAAGGCAGAAGGTTGTGACATTTGCCCTGGTGACGTCGCAGGGTGTTCCGGATAGTATTTTGCTTGTGGGAAGTTCCCTTAACTTCCACAGCATCAGCGACAGGTATCCGAGGTGCTTCTGTTAACATGATAAGGCAGAAGGTTGTGACATTTGCCCTGGTGACGTCGCAGGGTGTTCCGGATAGTATTTTGCTTGTGGGAAGTTCCCTTAACTTCCACAGCATCAGCGACAGGTATCCGAGGTGCTTCTGTTAACATGATAAGGCAGAAGGTTGTGACATTTGCCCTGGTGACGTCGCAGGGTGTTCCGGATAGTATTTTGCTTGTGGGAAGTTCCCTTAACTGACATTCCCTGCACATGGAGCAGGAGATTGGGAGAACAATGGGAAGTTCATGTCGGAATGGAACGCAGCTAGAGAGAGAGCTGCACTCAGAGCCACATACTCACATACCCCAACATGTGCAATACCATAGTGGGAGCGCTCTCCGAGATCCCTGACTGGCTGATTGATCCTATGCAGATTACATGACAAATGTAAAGTTCACAGTCTTATGCAAAAGTTTAGGCACCTCTTGAAAAATAACAGATTTTATTTATTTATTTTTTTTTTTTATTGAAAAGATGTTAACACAGTCTCTCTTGGAAATGGAAAAAATGCACAATATTTTCAGCAAACATTGATGCATAGTTACTTCTTATGACATAAATTGAACAAAAAATAAAAATAAAACATTATTCTGGCGCTGTGCAAAAGTTTGGGCACCCTAGGAGTTTCAGAGTCTCAGATTCTTTTTAAATGGTTTTAGTCCTTAATCAGCTTGTTAGATCTGATGCATGGCAACAGATGTCATTAGTAAATGCCAATTTCAAAGCTTTACAAATACTTTGACTCTTCAAACCTTGTGCACACACTCAACAACCACGGGTTCCTCTAAGCAGCTGTGTAAGACTCTGAAAATGAAAGTTATTGATGCCCACAATGCAGAAGGCTGCAAGAAGATAGCAAAACATTGTCAGCTTGCAGTTTCCACAGTGAGAAATATAATTGAAAGATGGAAGGTCAGGGGAACAGTGGAGGTCAAGATGAAATTTGGAAGACCAAAAAAAAAAAAACACTCAGAGAGAATTCCTCATATGCTGGTCATAAAGACAAATCAAAACCCCCATTTGACTGCAAGAAAAAATTAGCAGACTCAGGAGTGGTGGTGCACCGTTCCACTGTGCAGTGATGCTTGCACAGACAAGTTCCCTTTCAAAAGCTACACTCAATGCTGCGTGAAAACGCTATGGGAACATCTCTTTGTTGCCCGGTTGTGAAGCCTGTGCATGTCAAACCCGCCAAATACCTTCGGCTTATAACCTGTGCCAGGCATGACGTCACCGAAGAAGGTGCACCTGCAGGTTATAAATAGGAGTGAACCGGAAACATCCTCAGATCTTTTTGTCTTCAGGACCGACTTTGTGTTTGCGTGTGTGTGCAACAGAATCACGGTAGGAAAGAAAAACTTTACTTACCGATAATGGAAAGCTATTAAGGCACTTCGCGCGCGGCTCGCTTTCTTTAAAGAGAAACCGCGAGCCGCGGCGCATTTCTGGGGCTCGCGTGCGTATGAGATGGGATTTCCACCTTTCTCTCGCGCTCTCCCCGGATCAGGAAGTGTTTAGCGTCTGCTTCTCAAGCGCGCTCCGGCGCTCCTTATGAGCAGACGGAAGAGATTAAACACTTGCTTCCATGGACATAGCGCGCCGATCTGGCAGACGCGCATGAGACGGGGCGTCCCCCTTTCTCTCGCGCTCTTGCCGGATCAGGAAGTTCGCTCCGGTGCTACTTATGAGCGGGGGAAAGAGACTTCCTCACTTGCTTCTATGGAGATAGCGTGCCGATCGGGCAGACGCGCATAAGACGGGTTTTTCCCCTTTCTCTCGCGCTCTCCCCGGATCAGGAAGTTTTAGCGTCCGCTTCTCAAGCGCGCTCCGGCGCTTTTTGTGAAGGGACCGAATAGATTTCCTTTCTCGCCGCAAAAAT
>JAAGKR010006367.1:0-43495 GCA_011419295.1 Clarias macrocephalus | reverse complement strand
AGTCTAGTGTTTTGATATGGAACTCGTGAACCTCTGGGGAGAATTATTCAGTCCAAACAGGGTCTTGTTTTTCAATTCTGATGGCAAATCATATCTATCTTTCTTTCATTCTTTGATGCAAGAAGTTCATTTTGGACCTCTTTATATGGTGCTGTTATGGTTGCAATCTCAAGAATGATTACTTGTTAATATTTATATTTTTGTTCATTTTAATTTTGGGGCAGTTGTGGCTCATGAGGTTGAGGCACTGGGTTGCTGATCTGCTGGTTGAGGGTTCGAATCCTGCCACTGCCAGATCGGCACTGTTGGGTCCTCGGGCAAGACCTTTAACACACATACACATATTCACACACTACGGGCAATTTGGGAACGGCAATTAATCTAATCTGCATGTCTTTGGACTGTGGGAGGAAACCGGAGGACCCCGAGCAAACCCACCAAGCACGGGGAGAACATGCAAACTCCATGCACACAGAGACGGGAAGCGAACCTGGCTGGGAATCGAACCCGGACTCTGGAGGTGCAAGGCGACAATTCTAACCACTACATCACTGTGCCCCCCCCCCCCCTCCCCATAGAATAAAGAGCGCCCCCCCCCCCCCAAAAAATTTTTTTTTGTTTATTAAAAACAAAAATAAAAAGGAATTATAGTTTCAACATGATCTCATTGCAAATTCATTTGAACAAGCCAAGTTAGGAAGTTTTACAAAGAAGAGGAGCTAATGCCCACTTGTTTGTGAGACTTCCTATAATTGCTGTCCGCCTAATTGCTTTAAGGTTGACAGATTATGAAAGAACTGAGTAATTTGGGGGGATTTGCAAGATTTGCCTGGCGAAAAAAAAAAAAAATACAGAATGCTTGCAGATCATAAGAGATCATTAATTAACACACACTCATGGTTCATCCGGATTCAGGCTGAACCAAACAAGTCATGTTTGATAAACTCCATCTTTCTCCAAAAACCCTTGAAAATCTGTAATCATGGCTGTAGTAGTTTGAAAAGTATTACAGTAACCTTCATTCAGCTGAGGAGACTTAATTTCCTCCTTATGTCTTGGTGTAATTTTACGTCCATTGAGTATTTTGTTTTTCTCTTCCCACCCTCCTTTCTTCATGTGCGCCCTTCCTTTCATAACTCATTTTCACTGTCTATTTATTTGTGTGTGTTTGCGTGTGTGTGTGTGTGTGTGTGTGTGTGTGTGTTTATTAATGGTCCTGAAGTAGGTGGTAGCTCTGATTCATTGCTGCTTTTAGCCAGGGGACACAAGACGGCCCTAAAGCCTTCTGAACTTGCAGTCCTTCAAAAACACACACACGCGCACAGTGCCAGAGTGACTGATGGAAAAGGCGTTAAGACCTCATATTAATTTAAAAAAATAGGCTGATGCTGTGTGTTTCCATTAGCGTACGTGTTTGCGCTGGTGCGCATATGTATACAAGCACGTCGAGATTTTCACTTTACACTGTGTTTATAGGAATGAATAAATCAGACTGGCAAGAGGTTATATATGCTAATTACTAAACAGCTTGGATGCTGGAGAGAGAGAGAGAGAGAGAGAGAGAGTTTGTGTATATGTGTGTGTGAGAGAGAGAGAGTGTGAGGTCTCTCACCCTCTGTGTTTAAAGCCGAAATGAATTTATGGTTAGAGTAGGTCAGCCTCTAATTAAAGCAAAGTGCTAGTGTTGAAAAAGCCTGTTTTATCAATCATGCACTTATACACACACATACTGGGTGTATAGAGGCTGAGCAGAATTGTATAGGATCTGGTCTATTGCATATAGAATGAGAAGGAAAATAATGTAGCGCAGGGTTAATGTTTATACTTTGTCTTAGAATTTAATTCGTATGACAATTATAAAACAAAATCCAACAGCGTGATGTTCTTCTTTCGATCTTTATGCATTTTTGATGAGATCAGGACCATTAAGAGATTCATAAGGACGTGTGTATGTGTGTGAGAGAGAGAGAGACAGAGGGAGGGAGAGGTTTGGGTTCCAGCTCTCACCCATGTTTCATTCACACTCAAAATTTCCAAGCTTTGACGTATATAAATGGTAGTTTACAGAGTGTGAAATTACCTCACTAATCACGCTTAGATGCCTATCAGTACGTGGCCCGTACGCGACTCTATGTAGGTATGTTACATTTTGTTCACGTGTGGCAGTCGGCTTGTGCTTGTACTGCCTGTAGGGAGCATCTGTCCAGATGAGACACTTCCCATTTGTTCTCATCAGTAGGGTGAGCGAGTGTGTGTGCTGGTTCAGCTCTTTTCACAGTATCCTGACTCGAACAGAATTGGTCCTTTGAGCTGAGAAACACCATCCGGTTTAGATCATGGTCGCCATGACGACCATGGCAGCGACTGTACCCGTATTCTCGCACACGCAAATACGGAGGATATGCAAGAAACGGAAACTCTACACCATCTTGCCTCGTCAGCTGTTTTGATGCGTTGATCCAAGACATATAGACGTTGCTGTACGGAACATGCATCTCCAGGCAATCTTAATAGCAATCCTGATGAGAGAACTTTTCCACTCCACATTTTACACTTCACTGCTTTCACTCCTCTTCATGCATACAAACATACCTATGCACATACTGGCCACTTCATTACTGTAGATACACCTTGCTAGTTCTGGGTTTAACCCGCTTTTACCTTAGGAACGGCCTTAATTCTTCATGGAAACAAGATGTTGGTACAAATGACCAGAGCTGCTGCAGAATTGTCAGCTGAACATCTACAGTACGACGAGAATCTCTCGTTCCACCGCATCCCGAAGGTGCTCTGTTGGATTGAGATCTGGTGACTGTGAAGTACAGCGATGTTCAAGAAACCGATATGAGATGCTTTTTGCTATGTGACATTGTCACATGATCTTGTAGTCATAAAGAGGTAGACATGGACAACAACTAGTCTCTGTGGCATTTAAACGATGCACATTTAAGGAGGTAGTAAGGAGACCAAAAGTGTTGCCCGAACTGTTGATAGAAGGCAGGACGGATCCATGCTCTTTTTGAGATTCTGCCAGATTCTGACCCTACCATCCGAATGTCGCGGCAGAAATCGAGACTCATCAGTTCAGGCAATGTTTTTCCAATCTTCTATTTTCCAGTTTGCCCATTCAAATTATAGCCTCAGTTTCCTGTTCTTAGATGACAGGAGTTGCACCCAATGTGGTCTTCTGCTGCTGTAGCCCATCTGCTTCAAGGTTAGACGTGTTGTGAGTTCAGAGTTACTCTTTGGCCTAGCTCCGTTGTAACAAGATGTTATTTGAGTTACTTTTGCCTTTCTATCAGCTCAGACCAGTTTGACGCTTTCCTCTGACCTCTGGCATCAACAAGGCATTTTTGCAGAGAGAACTGCTGCATGGTTTTCCCTGGCCATTCTCTGTAAACCCTGAGATGGTTGTGTGTGAAAATCCCAGTAGATCAGCAGTTTCAAAAATACCCAGAACAGCCTTTCTGGCAGCAACAACCATGCCACGTTCAGAGTCACCTTTCTTTTTCATTCTAATGCTCAGCTTGAACTTCAGTGTGAAGAATCACCTAAATATGGTGTGCAGTTTTGGAAAAGTCCAGGGTCCAAAGGAACTGTTATTCATTTGATAGCACTGCTGACGTTATTTATTGTCTCTCCTGGACTTCAGAGAAACCAAGAGAAGATTCACTAATCATTTTGTCAACCATCTTCTTTCCCCCGAATAAAGGGTTTCTCCTTTCCAGTGGTGCAAGTCCTTCAACAGTGATGGAAATAACATTAATAACCCCTCCATTTGCATTTATAGTTGTGTTGGGAGCAATGAAGTCACAGAGGACACAAACAAGTCTGAAACTTTGAGATCCATGAAATAAATATCAAGAAGTAAATGTTTCGACAGCCACTCTTATATCATCCACCGTTTCAAACATCAATTGATTTTACCTCCTACAGCTTTAAACGGCTTACACAGCTGTTGAAGGAACAGTATGGAACCTTTTTCCGTCAAGCATTAGAAGATACCCTCATTGAACATCTCATCAAAAAGACTATGCTAATAATGGGTATGGTTGCCCTCCATTCTGCTGGTAAAAAAAAGCCTTAATGATTTACGATATGAACATGGTCAACTTGATGACACAAGTTATTGAAAAAATTCTGGTCCATGTTGCCATGATTACATCATATAATTCCTGCAGATGTTTCAGGTGCTGCGAATCTCCTGTTCCGTGGAAGGCACTTTCTAATTCAGACATTATCATTAGACAATGGATAAATTATGCCCTACAAGACTTAAATGAACTATTGCGTTCAAGCAATGATTGATGATTGGTGTTGGTCATGAATGGCATCAACAGGCCCACGGTGTGTGTGCAAAGAAAACATTCCCCATACCAATACACTGCCTCCACCAGTCTGGACTGTTGACACAAGTCAAGTTTGGTCCATGGATTCATGCTGTTCATACCAAATACTGACCCTGTGGTCTGTGTCCCTCAGCAGAAATTGAGATTCATAAAACCAGGCTGTTTTCCCAAGTCTTCAAGTGTTTTTTTCAAGATTTTTGGTGATCTTGTGCCCTCTGCAGCTGAAGCCTTCTCTTTATGGCTAACATGATTGCACCCTGGTGTGGTCTTCCGTTGTAGTTCATCTGCCTTAGGGTTTCATGTGCAGTGCATCCTGAGATGCTGGTTGGAGTTCTCGTCTCTTGAAAGCTTGGTGCTGGATGCCTCTGGCTTGCTGCTGAGGACGGCCTCATATGGTCTGCTTTAAGACAATGACCACTGTTAAGAGCGCTATATAAATAAAACTGGATTGAATTCAACTGCAGTCACTCAATAGTCTAGAACTCAAATTCTCAAAATACCCAAATCTCCAACAACAAAAGTGGATTTTATATGAACCTAAACAAAGATCATGTTATAGTGAACTTTTAACCTCTGCAAACAGATATTGCAGGGGCTGATTTATAGTCATCCTATCTGATATGAGCCAAATGAGGATGGGTTCCCTGTTGAGTCTGGTTCCTCTCAAGGTCTCTTCTTATTTTTTTTTTATACCACTGTAGCCTTCACTTTGCTAATCAGAATGGATTTATAATTATACATTATGGAAATAAATTTGAAAATGGACGTAAAATAATATATATATATTATTATTATTATTATTTTTTTTTTTTACGTCCATTTTCAAATTTATTTCTATAATGTATAATTATAAATCCATCCCCCCCCCCAAAAAAATTATATATATAATTTTTTTTTTTTGGTCCATTTTCAAATTTATTTCCATAATTTATAATTCTGTAAAGCTGCTTTGCAACAGTGACTGGTTGTTAAAATTTCACAATTGAAATTTATATTTTGAATTGTCCAGTTTTACAGAGTGGTTATCAGAAATACTGTAAACTAGTTCTCAGTTGATCTTTTTCATCACAAGATCTATCTATCTATCTATCTATCTATCTATCTATCTATCTATCTATCTATCTATATACAGTATGCTTGCTTGTTTACCCAAAAAAGAAAAAAAGCTGCAAGTTTGAAATATTAGCTTGTGAGATGTCAGAATTGATTATATTAACACATATTTATAAAAACAAGGTCAAGGTTGTAGATAATAACTCAGTTATGATATAACTCACAGTTGAGAGATCAAATATGTCAAAAGTTGTGACAATATCGTTTGTTACAAATAAGTTACAAAATGTTTTATGATTGAAGTAGCAATTAATAAATAGTTTCGCTTAATTTTATTTAATAATAAAGCAACTGATAAACCCAAAAAGTTGCCCAAAACTTAAATAAAATGGGAACTAATGTAGCTAATAATGAATAAAAGCTAAAAGATGCGGCTCTTGTGACCTCATTAGCATAAAGATAATTGGTCTATGCTAGTTTTTATTCATTCATTCATTCATTCATTATTCTCTAACTTTAGCATTTGTATAGAAATTAAAATTTGGTCGACTAGCTCTAAATGTTGCTTGTATTTTTAGATTTCCTGAGAGAAGCAAATACACTTCGGCACGTCTACAGTGATTAATCATTTCTGTCCCGTTTTCATTTTTAAGGAGTCTCTTGATGATGAAGTTTCTTTTAATTAAAAATCTGGAGGTTTAGAGGGTATTTTAAGACGCCCCATTTTTATGATTGTCTGTCTACGAGTCGGAAAGTGTGTAAAATGCTACTACTTTATTGGGATGTTAAACCTGGTGTGTGTGTGTGTGTGTGTGTGTGTGTGTGTGTGTGTGTGTGTGTGTGTGTGTGTGTGTGTATGCGCATGTATGTATGGGTGGGTGGGCATCACACCGTTGTGTAGAACTAGAGCCTCAGCCATGACGGATGATGGATGACGCGCATTGGTAATCTATCACACTTCTGACAGGTAGTACAAACACACACACACACACACACTCACACATAAACAGAGTGCCTTCTCCTTACTGTGTCTCTATGTAAATGTGTTACTGTAACAAAAAATCTGGGAAATCCTGCTTTCTAATTCTAAGTGTCCCTTACTCTAATATATTCTTCTGTTTATTAATAAAACACAGAGATGGAAAGTTTAGAATTTTGGTGTTTAAACTGCTTAATGGCCTCCACATGTGGGCACACACACACACACACACACACACACACACACACACACACACACACACACACACACACACACACACACACACACACAGACAGACCAAAGGAAGTCCGTCCCACAGACTTAGGGGGCTTTAAGGAAACAGGAGGTGAGTGTGTGTGGTTAGATAAACTGAGCTCTTGCAGATACACCAGGCCTGAAGAATTGTATTCACACACCATAATAATAATGTGCTCATAAATCCATATAAATAAGAAATAGTGTGTTGGGGATTAGGCTTGAAGCCCTTGACAGCGGTTAGCCGCAGAACCATTAGAGAATTAAAACGGACCTGACTCTGACTCGGTGTTGGTAATCTCACATACAGGATCTACTTAATACCCAAGCGCTCTTCATTAAAAACGAGGATCATCCAGTGTGTTACGGGGGTTTGTTCAGGTTTGTTTGAGGTTTTGGGAGTAGGCAGTAACGAAGGCCACATAATGTACGATGATGCTGGAGGGTGAACGAACGAGTGGCAGAAAAATAAATATTGACTATGACTTTGGATTCTGTTACCAACAGCAACTCTGGTATCGGAATCTCCTATTGGTTGGGAGATTATATATATACCTCGGACTGATAGCTGGAGACTTCTTCTCTCACCTTATGAGGGATCGTGTTACAGTTGTTATGATCTATTTATTGTTAGACTGTAGCGTTTGTTACTATAGAAATGCAGGGTCCTCGCTGGTTTGCTTCTGCTGAACCAGAATCAGGAATACAGTGTTGAAGAGAGAAAAATATTGACAGGAAATTATAATACAGGAAATTAGTCCCTACTGTCTGGCTTTTATACCGGCAATCATTCAGCATGAACTGTGTAGACTGGAGGCAGATCAGATTCTTCATAATACAGCGTAATATAGCGTTCAAATCAAACAGGGACTCGTGATAAAGAATGTCTTGTGAATGAATGCGTAAAACCGTCTGACATTTACAGAACACTTCAAGTATGCCGATAAAACTCTTGGTCAAGGTAAAACTTTTCAGAGGTGCAATTTTTTTTTTCCCTTCAAGAAGGCTGTATGTGCGTGAATGACGATCCCAGCCAAGGTGGCCTGGAGACCTTGTGGTCGTTGCCATGAGCATTCAGCAATGGAACACCTGATCCTTGAAAATTGATTCACTAACTCGTATTGCATATGTCATGTACACACAATATTTTCCCAACACCACTTGCACATGTTGAAAAAATACTTCATCTCTTCTCCTCTTTGAACCAACTAGATGCATATCGCCACCTGCTGTATCAAACGGTGAAAATATGCAGGTGTACCCGAGTTCGAAGAAATATAACACCGTGGACACTGACCAGAGGGGGACAAATCGTTCCTGGACATGGTACAAATCAATCAAACCTAATGTAAAAATGATCAATGAGGCCATTGATCCGATCATGTTTCCATACTTAGAAAACTTTCTACCTTGATGGTACCCAAGCACTAGGGACCGCTGGCATGCAGTGAGTGCATTAGTGTAGAAGAGGATTATATAGAGAAATAAAGGCAGTTTTTACTCTAAGTGTGTTCAGTCATTCTGCACAATCAAACGTCCCGGTTTGACTTGAACACCACTATTGTAAATAATGTAGTTATTACTTGATGTATGAGCGTTTAAAATTATGCTCCAAGTCTCCGAGTGGTGCAGTGGTAAAGTGCTCGCCCTATCATCCGGAGATCGCGAGTTCGATCCCCGGGTGATGCTGTTACCTCTCACAACCGGAGGCCTAGAGAGAGCTGATGATGGAGGGATGAGAGGTATTTGGTGCACCCACGTTAATCACGGCTCTACAGCCAATCAGGGGCGTCCGTGAGCTCACGCAAGCGGAAGGAGCGGATAGCGCTGTCCTCCGAGTGTGTTACGCCGCCCCCAAAGATGCATGGGCGAGCGATTCGAAAAGATGGCGTCACGTGGTCCGGAGGAAACACGTGATAGTCTTCACCCTCCCGGCTGAGTGGTAGTAGTAGCCTTAATTTGGGAGCGCCCCCTAGTGACGGGGAGGAATTGGACACGACTAAATTAGGGAGAAAATAAAATATATTGCCTGCTTTGATGTGATAACATCTAACATTATTCTTAAGGTCATTGCACAACCATGTCTTACTTTATTGTGATGCGGTGGAGAAGGAAGAAGAGGAGGAGTATGCCATATTTTTTTCCGTACAGATTCAAATTAAGGCAATGGGATGTTTGAATCAACTGATCCAACATGATCTGACAAAGTTGTTTGTAGCAATTAAACCGAGTGAGAGTCATTTCACTTAGTTAATAGAGAGAGAGAGAGAGAGAGAGAGAGAGAGAGAGAGAACATTTCCCAGGATAAATTACTCTACAGTACATCGTTGTCCCACACAAGGAAAACTGCTCCAAAACATAGACTAGTGTCTGCATTTATTTACAGATTATACTGTATGTTTAAAATCCATGAAGCATCGCTCCAAACATTTGTTATTTGAATGAATCATTTTAATTGAAGACCTGCTAATTTGAGTGATGTGTGATCCAGGGGGTGTGCGAAAAGCAATTTATCCCCCCCTTCATTAAGTCTGATGTATGTAATACAGGAGGATGGTTTCCAAATTTCTGCTCATTACAGGAAACAAATCGAGCCCTTTTTGTTTTTTTATCCGTCTTGGCCGTCTCCACCTGTCATTAGCGCCTACAAGCTGTCGGAGACTTAACGTAAGCGGAACACACGTGTCATCAGTCGCCGCTTGAAATCGGATCTACAAGAAGGTGTTTTACTGTACATGGAGCAATATTTTTTCTCCCCACAGGAAGCATACGTCAGTTTTTTTTTCTTTTTTTTTCTTTTATATGTACAGTAATATGAACTAATGTGCTGACTAGCGCGACTAAATCTCCACTTCGTACTTTTTTTTTTTTTAATAAGGTTAATTGCACCTGATAACAACGCCTTCTGCTCCTGGACTCTCGGGCCATGGTAGTCAGTCCCTCCAGGCTTCAAGGGTTCATTTATCAAACTTCGCTTCAGCTAATAAAGTATTAGAACACCTTTTAAGACTGTGATGAGGACTTCCTCGAGGGGAACTAGCGAGGGGACGTTGACAAGGGCATGTTATACGATATTGGAACGAGTTCCTTTGTGAATCAAATCAAAGACACAGACCATCAAGACTCTTAATAATAATAATAATAATAATAATAATAATAATAATAATAACTCATGTCTATATAGTCACCCTCTGATCGGTTTAACCCCCCCCCCCCCCTCCGAAACACGCATACACACTCTCACAGTATATGTAATGCAATATCACAGACGAGATGGGAGATGAAGTGTGGCAGATGATGGATATATACCTGATCCGTTTCTGTCTGCAGCTCTATCCCTCTCTCCATCTCTGTCAACGTCTCTCTCTCTCTCTCTCTCTCTCTCTCTCTCTCTCTCTCTCTGCCTTTTCCCAAGTTATCTCTCTCCCGATTTCATACCCACTTTAGCCTTGGCCTTCCGAAAATCAAGTTACGCTTCATACCAGCCTGTGTTTGCGCACGTGGGTGTGCGCGCTTACACTACAGTATGCGCTGTGCGTATTTGGAGACTCATTCCCTGAGTGCCTTTCTTGCTTCGCTTATTACCTCTATTCCTCCAGCATAGGAAAGAAATTGAAGCACAGATTCCTATCACAGATCTGTATATTGATATCTCGGCCCCGGCTGCCGTGACATCTTTATTCATCCATCACACACACACACACACACACACATGCGCGCGCGCATACCTGCGGGGTCGGCAGCGATGTGGCCGTTCTGTGCTAAGTGAATGCTTTTGTCCTTCTGGGGATGCTGGGAGGCTGAGAATCGTTTCTGAATAAGAGAGAGGTGGAAAGACTAAGGAAGTAAGAAATGGCCTCAAGCCAGCCACTGAATTCCATCTGACTGGAGAAAAATAGTCAAGGACAGAGAAAGTAAGCAAGAGAGAGTTTGGTGTTTGAAACTCCGTGTTTGAGTCTGCTCTTATAAAAACAGCGTCATGGGACACATTTTCTTACAGTACTGTAGGTAACAAGCCAGTATTAGATTCAACAACAGTATTTATCAATGTATTGATTTAGACATCATTTTTGAAAAGTATTCTGTGTCGAATATCCAGCATTCAAGTCGCTGTGAAATGTGATGCTCCATTTGATCTATGCAGAAAAAATGTATCTAACCAATTAAATTCAAGAATGCTGCGACCGAGTAATCTGATTGGACGAGAGGCATTCCATGAGTAGTGATATAGAATAGAACAGCACTGGGACATATGTATAGTTAAATCACTCCATGTCATAGGTCTTCTACTCACTCACTCACTCACTCACTCACTCACTCACTCACTCACTCACTCATCATCTATAGCACTTTATCATGGATAGGTCGCGGGGAGCCTGGAGTCTAACCTAGGAGTCGGGGTACACCCTGGACAGGGTGCCATTCTTTTGCACACACACATATACACGCACTCATTTTTTGGGAACACCAAGTGGTCAAATCTGGATCTCTTTGGACTGCACAGCACAGGGAGAACATGCAGAGACTGTGCACACAGATCCAAGGTGGAGATCGAACCCAGACCCTGGAAGTGCTGGGCAACAGTGCTAACCACTAAGCCGCTATTCCGTCATAGGTGTTATAACAATCGTTAATTACACTAGCCATTGTTTGCCAGCGTGGGTGAAAGTAGGGCAGTGCAGTCTACATTACTGGAAATTGGAGAGCAGCTGCCTGCCAAAACCCACAATCAAAACCAGTCATGGAAACACTTTCAGCAAGAAAACACATCTGATAACATTACATCATCTTAAACATCATTTTGTCGTCTTTAGCTTCTAAGCCGTTCTGGATTCCCTCTCAACAGTCCATGTTGTTCTGAATCTCAAATCCTCCTCTAACCCCTAATCAAGAGCACTACTTGGTGTGTGAAAGTAAAATATTGTACACCCTAGCGCGCTAGCTTTCCATTTTATCGCTATTCTGGATTCGACCCCTGAACCCCACGAGTTAGCTGATATTCTGTAGTGGAATAAGTGGAAATATAAAGTAATTCCCATACTGTAAGTAACCCGTGTTAATTACACTGTCAGTTGATGACTGTGGGTTGCCAGCTCCATCACTCGCCAGTCATGGAAGGATATGGGTTGATATGATGAAGCAAAATAGCTGGTTAAATTAACAAGCAAATCATAATCTGTTGATAATGGCGTGTGTAAAACTGTTATATAAAAGCAATATATCACTCGAGGTCGTGCTGTTGTGCTGGGCATCAAAACAGCTATGATGTCTTTGGCACCGGGGTTCACCCTTGTGCCTACGGCTGCATCACACTGTGCTACAGTATATATAGCACAACAGCACAACCGCTCATGCAATATCATAATATATAGCTTAAATTTATATAAGCTATACATATATATAAAAAGATATATATTTTTTCCCCAAAAAATTGATAGATGCTTTTATTATCAGAATGCCTGATCCAGGAAGCAAGGACCAAACGGATCCTGCTTGCCAAACTGGCTGAAAGCAGCACCCACATCCATGTGCAAGTGATTTACATTTAATTAAACCCAAACTATAACCATTACCCCTAAACACATGCGTATTCTATCCTTTCTGCCTTGGCAGGATCACATGAAACGTTTATTTCTGTCCCTCCATCTCCCCTGAATGACACAGTAAAAAAGCTCAGACTAGACAATACCCACTTTGTAAAATCGAGTCTGTTCTTTTAACTGTGCGCTCCTGGATTAATGCTCTTTGCACAACGTTTTCGTAAATCCAAACCTCTTTATAGGTGCTAATATTACATCATTTTGGAACGGTCCTTCCAAGGTCATTGCTTTTATGGTAGCACTAACATAGTAGGTACTGTAAATGGGAAAGTTGTGTGAGTGTGTAGGCATGGTAAAGTGCCTTGCGAGGGGTCTTGCATGTGACTGAGGGTTGATGAGGGTGCCTTAACATTTGGTGTGTGTGTGTGTGTGTCCTTGTACGTTAATGAGGCGATACGCAGAGGACACAGTTTGGTACCATTAAATCTCTGTTGGTAATGTTATTGGCGACTGAGGCCAATTAAGCCTCACTGCTTTCCAGATCATATGAGAGATGAGTGTGTTTGCTTTTCTATGTGATGCAAGGTCACTCGATTCATTTTCACTCTCTCTTTCTCTCTCTGTCTCACACACACACACACACACACACACACACACACACACACACACACACACACACACACACACACACACACACACACACACTTACTCTCCCTTTCATATTTTTGTCACTCCTGGTAAAAGGAATTGTCACTCAGTGTAATATCGGCCATCAAGCTGTCTCGTCTAGACACACCCATATCCTTTAAAGGTGTCACTCAAATCGAGGTTCCCATGCCAACTGCATAGGGCACGATCCAGCATCGTTTGATGTCTTTGGAGAAGCACACAAACAGACTATAAATATTGCTACGGTATCTCCAAGCCACAGTCCAATTTACAATTGCATATACAGTACGTTTATGTGTGTATTATGTTTATTTATGCATTCAGTACTTGGTTTGTGCTCCTTTAGTATGAAGTAGTGCATTAATGTGGCCTGGCATGGAAGCCATCAGTCTGTGGAACTGCTTAGGTGTTGTTGAAGACCAGATTGCTTTGATAGCAGCCTTCAGTTTGTCTGTATTGTTGGGTCGGGTGTTTCTCATCTCCCTCTTGACAAGAGCCCATAAATCTTTTATGGGGTACAGGTCAGGCAAAATGCTTGGCCACTCAAGCACTGTAACAGCAAACCAGTTTGCGGTAGTTTGGGCACTGTGGGCAAGTGCTACATTAAGTCCTGTTGGAAAACTAAATCAGCATCTCTGTAAAGCGTGTCACCAGACAGAAGCATGAAGTGCTCTAAAATACCCTAGTAGATCCCTGCAGTGACTTTGGACTTGATAAAACACAGTGGACCAGCTCCAGCAGGTGACACGGCTCCCCAAACCATCAGTGACTATGCAAACTTTACACTGGACCTCAAGCAACTTGGATTCTGTGCGTCTCCTCTCTTCCTCCAGACTCCGGGACCTTGAAAATTTACTGTCATCTGTAAAGAAGACTAGAGCAACAGTCCAGTCCTTCCTGTCCTTGGCATTGTCTCTGTTCCATAGTGGCCTAAGCCTAAGGAATGCACCAGTTGTAGCCCATGTCCTGGATCTGTCTGTGCGTGGTGGCTCTTAAAGCACTGACTCCAGCTGCTGTCGTCGTCTCCTTGTGAATCTCAAGGCTGTCGTTATCCCTGTTGCTTGTGCACCTTTTTGTAAAACGTCTTTTCCTTCCATTCAACTTTCCATTAATGTGCTTGGATACGGCACTCTGTGAACAGCCAGCTTACTGAACCAGACTGAGAGATCATTTCAAGATCAGGAAACCTTTGCAGGTGTTTTCAGTTAATTAGCTGATTAGAGGGTGACACCAAGAGTCTCTAATATTGAACCTTTTCACTATGTAGAATTAAAATTTTCTGAGATACTGACTTTTAGGTTTTCATTAGGTCTTTGCCATAATCATCAAAATTAAAAGAAATATACATATAATATATATGTCAATCTGTCTCTAATGAAGCTATACAGTATAATATACAAGTTTCTGTTTTTGTAATTAAATTACTGAAAAAAAAACAACTTTTCGATGACATTTGAATTTATTGGAATGTACCTGTGTATGCGTGTGTGTATATATATATATATATATATATATATATATATATATATATATATATACGCATGTCATCTTGGTGCATCTCATAGGACTGACTTATAATAAGTGGCCCAATTAGAATGGCATGGTGTAAGTGAGCACCTACACATGCTCAGAGGAGGATGAGTGAAGTCATTTTAATAGCTGTTCTCACCTCTGAGGCCCTCTTTGCTCTCCTGGCCAAATCCTATTACTGAGAGGCTACTCTGACATGTAGAGACACATACACACCGCCCGCGTGCAGCAGTCAGATCTATTAGCCTACACTTTACAGTAACCCCCTCCATCCCCTACTTTACATCATCCCCACCTGCACCCACGTGCAGTATAATATGTGCTATTGTTACATTTAGGAACCTAAATGTACGTTTTATATATATAAACATACATTTAGGTATATATATATATATATATATATATAATGTACATTTAGGTATACAGTATGTTATCCCACATAATGCATACTGTAGCTCAAGCGTAAAAATTGACGTGTTGGCACGGGACTGTTTATATGTGTGTGTATGTGTTTACATATGAAGGACATCTTTCTTTTTTACTGTTTATATTTATGCAAAATCTATGAGACAAGTTAAAGCTTTGACTTTCCTTTAACTGCTATAAACAGTTGTTTCTTTTACCCCCCCATACCCCCCTCCCCCCCATCTCTTTTGATGTTAATAAGCCAAAAGCAATGAAGCTTGCTGAGAAATCAGTAAGCACAAAAGCCCAAGTCTTCCATAAATATTAAATAACATCTCCTTAAAGAAAGTGCTCATATCAAAATGACACATTTCTCCCTTACTGTGGATGGTGGGATGCAGGCGTGCTAAAGATGGCTGTGGATGTTATTCTTTAGATAGCCTAAAGACTTCAATTGCTAAGAAGTGTTTCCATGTCTCGCCTCGGTCAATGATCTTACTT
Source organism: Clarias macrocephalus (assembly GCA_011419295.1). Taxonomy (NCBI): domain Eukaryota; kingdom Metazoa; phylum Chordata; class Actinopteri; order Siluriformes; family Clariidae; genus Clarias; species Clarias macrocephalus. The sequence goes on along the minus strand of JAAGKR010006367.1, from coordinate 28,214 downwards.
TCATCACTTAATACAGTACAATAGATATGAAGTCAAGTCCTGGTTTTAATCTTGGGTATACTCAAATTCCTTTTAACACAATTGGCACTTTGCGATGATGCGTTTTACAGTAATATAAGCGATATGATTTATTATAGGACTATCCAGTGTCACGCAGAAGAGGACGGGTTCCCTTTTGAATCCGGGCTCTCTGAAGGTTTCTTCTTCTTGCCTCAGCGAGTTTTTTTCCTCGCCACTGTTTCCTCCAGTTTGCTCATTATGTGTACATTACCATGGTAATTACATTGGATTTCTTTAAATTTCATAGAAAGTGCTGTTTCTATTTCTGACTTTTAAACCCATCTTTGGTCAAACTTTTACTTAGTTTCTAAAAAGCTGTGCTTTCAGTTCAGGCTGAGAAATCATGAGAATCGACGTCTTCAAAGGCAAAGAAACATGACTTGGTGGTTGAGCTTTATTAAGCAACAGAATCCTGGAAAGCAATTAACCCTGATTTATTAAGATCCAATATAATGAGATCTAATTTGCTATTTAAATTGCATTCTCAAATAGTGTGCATGTTGTGGGTGATTTACAAAGAATAATAGTGTGGGTTACATAGGAGAGGAAACAGTATGTAGCATTATTTAACCAACGTGTATGGAAAAATACAGTATGAAAACAACTTGAGTGAAACCTTTTTCGAACTGATTTCACTACTAACACATGGTTTAAACTAACAGTTTATTAGTAAGAAATAGTAGATAATTATACCAGTTTGGTCTTCAGCTGGAAGGGGCATTTGGAATAACTTGGAATAACTCAGAACTTAATAAATTCCTTGACTTTTCCAAGTTTCATGAAATAAAGAACTGGATCCAGTATTTATACTAAATTCTATAAAAGTGACATAGATGTACTAATAACCTGCTGCCTGTATGCCATTAAAGGTGAGAAACACTACAATGTGGGATCATTCAATGCAGTGACATCCCAATGACAACTCGGTCAGAACGATATCAAATCTTTCCCATCTACGTCTGCTTCTAGTACGTCAATTAAGACCCTAAGAGGGCATAGTGGGAATGTGGCTCAGCGTGACAGGGGTTGGAGAATCATCAGGAAGAAACCTTATCATGTGTGAATACATTTTCTTAACAAGTGCTGTGGACTGTGAATGAAGTAAAAGCTATCTGGCAACAATCACCAAAAGTACATTTATGAAAATGAAACGCATAGCGTTCGATGAAAAGAATACTTTATTGTCGACTATTAAGCATGACGCTAAGTTATGCTTTGGAGATGTGTGGCACAGCGAAACATGATGCACAGATGATGTAATTGATTCGATATACAGGGTGGGTGAAAATGAACTAGACACTTTATAATGGCTGTAGAACTCGTAGTGTCACTGGAGCCATAATGAAAATAGTCTCTACTGTAAATAGACAATAGTAAATAAGATTTCACATTTCTTGGCGCCGGCCGCGAGAGGCAGCACATGCAACATAAACAAAGATGGCCGACCGCTTGACTGTTCAGGAGCGAGCTAAGATCGCAGCATGCTATTTATCAAAGATGATCCCAGAATTTGAACTGTTTTGCAGGAAACTGTGGTTGAAATCCCCTTAAACGAGAATAGATGCCACAAAAGGTGTTTTCAATCTGGGACTTCTGATGCGGCGTCACTACAGTAAGCAATGACCAACTGTAGTAGGGAATCAAAACATGTGCACATGAAATAGTTACTGTTCAGTTTTTTCTTCTTTAATTTCTTTTACATGTTCATCAGATTTAAAGTGATAAGTATTAAAAATTTAAAAAGAAATCAATGAAATATGAAATTTGCTCTAAGGGTGCCCACACACTTGCGCACAACTACCATATATATCAAATTCTAATTCAAATTTTATTTGTCACATACACAGTACGATATGCAGTGGAATGCTTAGGCGACTGCCCTTGACCTTAAAACAAAGACTCTTAATAGGAATAATAAATATGAAAAACAAAAAAGTTACTATATCTAAGAAAGAATATCTACATAGAAAATAAATATTGAAACAAAAGTAAATTTGAGAAATGTGTAAATTTAACTAAGAAAGAATAAACTTAACTAAGAAAGAATAAAATATCTGTATAATATAAAATATAAAATATACACTATAAGAAGATATAAAATGACAATCTGTACAATAAAAAATATTGTAATATATATGCTATATAGTATATATACAAATAGACAATTACAAATATACAAAATATACAAATATATGTGTATGTATATAAATAGTGTATATACACACTTGTATTATATATATATATATATATATATATATATATATATATATATATATATATATATATATATAATTAATTAATTATTATTTTTTTAATGGTCAGGTATCTTGTGTCATCATAATTTTTTATGCCTCTTGCAATTTGTTGCATCATTAGCAAGCCGCCTGAAACTGTGCTGAATAGTTTTTCTGACCATAAATGGTTGTAATTATTTGCACTACAGAGAGCAACATGTGTAAAAGCAAAGATTAACATCTTTCTAAATGAGATGCAAAATGTTTGGATATAAATCTAAAATGCAGTGTATGGAAACCAAAGGCAAAGCTCTCTACTAGTTCGGACTAACTTTGATGAGAATTTGATAATTGCAAAAAAGCTCTTTGTGTGATTTATTTTCATGTTGGTGTGTGAATATGCAGAAATGCTAAGCCTTTTTGTGAGTTTTCCTTTTAGTAAGTTCTCTGTCTCGGTTGATGAGCTGTGAGACAACAGTGCTACCTGATCTGCGACTCAAAGCCAACTGCCTCTAGCACGCATACAGTATAAAAGGCATAAGAGCAGCACGAGGCAGGTTCCCTAGTTTCTGTTAACAAACATTACCCATATTTTCTCGTTTGTGATAAGTGTGATGCATTTTAAAATCAAATCTTATCCAGTTTATTTTATTGAAACAAGGCTTCAAAAATATTTAAACACAGCACAAATAACAGTTATCATTTTGTAAGTCTTATTAAAGAGATAATTTTGTCAAAAAAAAAAAAAAGAGAATTTGAGAATTTTGTCTTGCTCCCATTAGGTGGCAAATAAAATATGCATAAAAAAACATTTTCCAATAGGAAATAAATGCATGAAAATGCAGATCTATCCAAACATATTACAGATATTACCAAGTCTCAACACTATAATCATATTTTTGCATATAGCAACAATTTAAATATTTAGAAAAGGCATGTAAATGAAGTAAAATAGAAAAAAATTGACATTAAACCTCATGGCATCGTTTTCTTCTTGCTAACGTTCTTGGTAGCCATGGTGCGATGTCTTTACTAAATCTGCCACAAAAATGCAAAAAAAAAAAAAAAAACCACATATTTGAGTTAAAAATCTGTAAAATCAGCTCGCTTGGCTTTCCATTGAGACAAGTTTTAAACTACTCCCGGATGTAAACGCAACTTAGCCGGCGCTCGGTTTGGCTCGGATCGTCGCTTGTATGCCAAAAATGATTCGTGTGCTAAGACAAAATTTCAGTTCTTCAGGCAAAAATGTTTTTTTATTATGCTGAGGTACCACTGTATAGGGACTAAAGGACCCTGGGAACATAGAGCTGACCCCATGTAGTGTATGCCAATTAGAATGATTATTATTAATTTTTTTTTAAACTTGTCATGTGCCATATAAATTCCAATAAAAATGACTCTCTTGACAATATTTAGTACTAGCGTCGTCATTTGTTTAGTATCAACATACGACATTGACGCCTGTATTACCCATATAATACGTAGCAAGCGTAAAAACTGATGTGTTGCCACAGGCTTGTTCATCTGAACACCAGCTCAACATCACCACCCCATATCAATATGACGCTGGCTGAATACTAGCACATTAGCTTAGCTTCTTACACACCATTTTCAGAACGCTGGTCCAAAACAAACAAGATGCATCAATTCAACGGCTGTTTTTTTCCCCCCCCCCTCCTCTTAAATACCGTTATTCAGAGCTGAGAGAGAGAAATGGCACAATTACTGGCGCATTTGCTCGGAAAGCCTCTTTTTCGCTCGCCAATTATAAGCAATCACAAACATGACAGATGAGGTCTCTGAAAAGGGTCGAACAGGACTGCTTCATCAACAACGAATCTGATTCAACAATGAGAACACACACGGAACATGGCGCTAATCACAGGGAGAGAGTAAAAGAATGAAACAGAGGGAGGGAGGCTAGTCCTAGTAATTCTACCTGTCATAGCGTTATTTCGTGGTAACCCTTCAAACCTTTTCCCTCCGCAGCATTAACAGCAGCCATTGTGCGGTGGCCATGCTTTAATGCGCCTAACAATGCATTAAATGAGATGATTAAGCAGCCAATTTAGACGCCAAACCTCTTTCCTGCAATTTTCCTGCTAGTGCAAGAGAAAAGCGCGAGTCCACGGTGAGCAGAATAAAACAAAAGGCCCGGTGAAAAGAACGTGGCCGAGAGGAATTACGCAAATAGAGGCAGGTGCAAAATGCTACACTAAGTGGTTATGCAGCAACTCATAAAATGTTGTTAAACGATTGAAAACATCAGAGCAGCAGGCAGGTACGGTCTGTCGTTCAGATGGACACAAAGACTGTACTGTTCGATTTTTATTACGGTCTTTTCACCCTGCCTGCTGGAGAAAATGCACATGAGGCTTGCTAATATCATTAAAGCTTCACTTATTTAAGACTTAAACACACTTCCCGTGACCTTGAGATTTGAAATCAATAGGGTTAATGTCTTTTAAGACTCTTGAAATTCCACCGATTTCATTAGATTTTATAAGGCAGTGTACAGTAATTAAATGACAGGGGATGAATTAGACAGCCAGTCAGATCTATACTGATCTTGGCTTGCTTAGGCGTTGGGTTGTGACTGATGCTACGAGCATCGGGTACGAAATGACTTCTCAGATGGACACAAAATAGTCACTGTACAGTCACTGATCAGCGATAACACTAACACTACCACCAGGTGAATTGAACAATATAGATTATTAATTATACACCAGTCAACTGGCGCGAGATCACGGGCACAAAAGGCTCGTCTACTATGCCTGTGGGGACCTGGTCCAATCCCACAGAAAAGTCAAATTGTTGAAAAAAAAAAAAAGTCAATGCTGGACATGATAGAAAGGTATCAGAACACCAGGTGCATCACAGCTTGCCCCTATGGATCAGACGTGGTTGTCTTTTGCATTACAAAGATGCTTGGTCGGATTAAGATCTGGTGAATTTGCAGGTCAGATCAACGACCTTGAACTCTGTTGCCCGTTAAGCCGGATTCATGTGCATGTACAGTATTGATAAAACCCATTAAAACTAAAATTAACATTTCGTGATGCCCACAAACTCCATAAAAGGCAAAGCTCACAGAGAGCTTAAAGCGAAGAATGAGATCAAAATGTCAAAACAATGAATGAAAGAAGAACTTTCACAGAAGCAGTGGAAAGTATACAGTATGTGATATGTAAAATATAATAATCAACAGTCTAGTCATTGTCGTTTCAAGCACAGTTTGCGTTCATTTTTTAAACATTCAGATATGACGGGCAAGTTAGATTATCCATATGATAAAAACATACCGTCCAAAGGGTATTTCAGCTGGAACATGAACAGACACACTTTGAGGGAGCTCTATGAGATCTGTGTTAAAGAAATAGTAAATTATGGGACCTGTAAGTGAGTTGAAAACGGGCTCGACATAAAAACAAAGGGAAGAAATCCGTGATCATTTTGAACCCCAAGTCACATCGCTGAAGGGCAGACTGCGAGGTTTGGACAACTCACGTCTCTCGCATCACCACGCCCGTTGACCTCTTGGACACGAAACAAGACACCAAGAGTCCTCATAAAATAAATGTAATAAACTTCATGTCATTGGAAAGAAGCCAGATGACGGCATGCCTTGCGCTAGGGAGTACTTGCCTTATTGTAGGTTAAAACATTCCAGATCAGTCACCTGTCTCTTTTTGAAAGATGCCAGTAGCAAGAAATCTAAGCACTGACGAAACTTTTTTTTTTTTGTCAGCTGAATTAGTCATGGCGCTAAACACGGCAAAAAGAGCATTAAGAGATGATGATGCTGTAAATGGAACTAACATTTAAGGCAAATTTTCTTCTCTGAAATTGACGTAAATAAGCCGTTTAGGCTTGGCAATGCATTGCGTGTATAGAATCAGAATAACTCATCGGCAATTACGTGATTTGAAGCCAGATCAGTTGATGTCGAGTTTCATTCTTTGTAAAACTCCATATCTCTCATAGGATACAAGAAAGAAAAAAATTCCCAACCAAGATTTTATTTATTTATTTATTTTTATATAAATGGCAGATTTCTTATGTAAATGATTTAAGACTAAATTAAATCGCATCCAGCTTGTGATAAATGAGGCCCATTTCTCAAGTGATCAGGATGAATGAAAAGTTCTTCTCTGCTACTTGGATAGGATTTGGTTTCTGCTAATTTCCTTTTATTCATTCCATAAGGCATTAATAATACCCTACATTGTTGCATTCAGTAGAATGGGTTTTTCACTGCAGTCGGCTGCGTCTTTAAAATCCCGCGTTGCGCCCGTGGTTCCATGTCTTTCTACAGAGCGGATGTTTAGTTCCCTTGCGTCTTGTTACAGAAATTCGGCTTTGTTTCTCATAGGAAGGTGTGTACACTTTCTAAGTCGTCTCATCGTTTCATACGAGTCTAGCATAGGATGCAACATGAAGTAGAGCAATTTATCAAACAGGGTTTTACAAGTGTCTTTACTTGCCTGCTTAAGGTGTGATATATGGATATAGGACGTGTGCATGCATTGTGCAAGGCCGGGTGTCGTCCAAATTCTTGGCAGGATAAAGAACGAAAGGATGGAAAGGCTAGATACCTTTCATGACTCATCAAGTTCTCCTGGACCTAACACACATGCACGCGCACACGCAGCACAGATGGGCAGAAGGATTGTATTTGAGCCCCTAATGCAGAGGTGCAGTAAAACATTTCCTCTTGTTTGTTGTTCTTTCAACATTAGAACAGCGTGATCTCTCTCTCTACACACACACACACACACACACACACACACCAGGGTGTGTGTGGGAGAGGGGAGGTGAAGGTTGAGGGTGAGTGTGAAAACTTTCGAGCCAAAATACATATCTTACTCTACATCTCAAACAACACTGTATTTCTCTCTCTCCTTTTCGGCTGCCCCCCCCCCCATTCTCTCTCTCTCTCTCTCTCTCTCTCTCTCTCTCTTTGTGCAAAAGATAATGTCACCAGCTGCAATAATATGGAATGGGATGATCCTTCCTCTTCCTCTCTAGGCTAGCAACACGATCTTATACACACTCCCACACTTATATTGCTGACCTTTTGAGGACATAAATCTGTTTTTGTAACACTATCTGTCTGATCCTGACCTTAGCCTTGACCAGAAGTCGAAAGCCAACTTTATGTTCAGGAGGTAAAAGTGATCCAGAAAAGCACCCAAAACAAACTTTGGAAAGCCTGGAATGTTCATGTTTTGGTCAGTAGGAGGATGTTCGTCATTTCTAGACTGACCAATCAAACAAAGAGGTGAATCTTTTTTTTTTTTTTTTTTTTTTTTTTTGAGCGGAATTCAACCAGCCCTAACCCAAACTCTTTTTTTTTTTTTTTTAATCATCAATCTTATCCATAATCTGAACAAATGATAGTAGACTATGACTCATGTGGGTGTTATTATTTTTTGCCTCAGTATTAGTCACATAACAAATACTGACTGGAAATGTATCCAAAGGCTTGCGTATTCACACTTTGTAAGGAAAAAAAGTCTTTTTTTTTTATTCCTGAAAGCTAGTGAGATGTCTTTTCCCCCCCATTTATTTATTGAATAAATCTTACAAATTAACAGCAGTCATGTGACTGATGTTGTATGACTCAAAATGTGTAAGCTCTGATTGGTATTTATACTACGTACTACTTGTATATTCTCTCAAATCTATTCCATACAGTATTATGTCAAGGTCAAGCACCTCACTCATACCAGAGAATAGAGTGATGCCAAATAATGAAATTCCGAGAAGCTTTTTCTAAAGATGTCTTCACAGCCATTTCAACACCACTGGCCCTAGGCAGACTCCGAGCAAGCATAAGTTGTGAAACTAATAATAAAGCTGTTTGTAACACTATTGTTTTTGGTTAGTTGATAGGTGATCTGCTCAAGCAACAGCACATACAAAAATCTCCTAAGGGCCATAAAATTAAAAGTCCTTGTTGCCATGGAAAATGGGCTCTGAAGGCCAAACCATCACTGGACGAACCCAAGAAAAAGCAAAAGGCTTCAAGGTGCTCTATGCTATGATGGAAACTATTGTTTTTTTTTTTGTTTGTTTTTTCCTTGGTGTTGAATATGGATAATGGGAAAGTTTGCCACATCAGATCATTTGATCCACAAGATCTGGAATATGTTTTTTTGCTTTATGCTCTTCCTGTCACAACCCTCCCGTTTTCTGACCGGGCTTGGGACTTGTACTGCATGCACTGGCTGGGTTGTACTGTATGGGGCGTAGGGTTTGCCCACATACCCAACAGTGGTGACGGTGGTGGTGGTGGTGGCGCTCAAACCCCTGAACCTCAACCGCCAGAGCCACGACTGCCCCAATGGAGACGCTAATCGGTAGGACGGTAAGAGCACCATTTATACTCCAAGAACTTAGCTAGGATTCACCAGATGGATTTCTTTGCAGGGTCTTCTTAAAGGTTCTAGATATGCTCACCCCATCAAACACAGTAGCAACATTTTACCCTCATTTCCAGACAATAAAGGAGAAAAAAAAATGTTCATGGATGTTAGGGAAAAGATAGATGACTACTGGGTCCAGCCATTTTTCTTGTTTCCTGCTACACTGAAATGCACTCATGGTGGCAAATAGACTTTTATTCCACTGAAGCAGTTTCTTTTATACAACAGGCCCCTTGGTAGAGATTTGACAGCTATAGCTGCAGGGTTAAGCAGAGATGATGGACTGTGTCGGTTTCATTATTCCGAAATACGCTGGCCATTTATGTTTTTCATATTTTAATAAGCTAGTCTGTATTGTGGTATTTGTTTTTGTTTAATAGTTGGTTTTAGTTGTTGAATTTTGATTATTAGCCTACATGCAAGGCCAGTCCAGTAACAGTATCACTGTTTCCCATCTCATGACTAAAAGCAAAGGTTGTACACTACTTCAGTTTGACGCAATTTGATGTTTATTCCTGACCATTTCACCACAAAAGATGTTAATGTATGTTTAACTTACAGTAGGTAGACTTTAATTACCAGTGTTTCACTTTGCACCACATGCATGTGTTAGTTTGGGCGTATGTTTAAAAAAAAAAAAAAAGTTTATCATACATAAGTAACAGCTAGTGATGTATCTATATAAATAAAAATAAAAAAGATTTTGTCTGTACAGTGGTCAGAACTCACTCTTTCAATGACATGTTTACATAGAAAATTTTCTGTATGTCTGTCTGTCTGTCTGTCCGTATGTCTGTCCAGCTGATTTTGTTACAGCTTCAAGCGAAACTGGCTGGACATAATTTAATGAAACTTTGCCAGTTCATCTGTATTTGCCTGAAGGTAAAATCTGCATCACAAATGAAATCAAAATATTGAGTAGAAGGGCCATTACGAGCAGTTATGTGCCCCATTACGCCACAGCATCTAGCGCTGTTTTTGGACAGATTCGGCACATTTTGCCTCGGAGTGGGCGTGGCTATACGTGTCGCTCAACAGGGTAGTCACTGCGATAGTTTACCATGAATACTTGGACTATGCAGAATACACAGAAACAACTGTAATGCAAATAAAATCCTGCCACAATCCTCACCAAAATGGAGTAAATATGTACACTATGAAAACTGAACCTTGCACCATAAATCAAAATGTTGAGTAGAAGGGAAGTTATTTGCAGTTTTGTGTCAGATGTTAATCAGCTTATTCTTTTACTTGAACCTTTTACCCATTTCTAACTATGCTTTGTCATGCACTGGTGATTCATCCCCCAAGAACTTGTGATCTCCCTGGACAACAGTCAAATCACTCCTTCAGCCACCGCCTGCAATCTTGGGGTAACTGTGGACAATCATCGCTAACCTTACTCACACTTGTCGATTTCTTCTTTACAACATCAGAAGAATCCGCCCATTTCTTTCTTCACAGGCTACTCAGGTGCTTGTTCAGTCCCTTGTTATTTCAAGACTGGACTGCTGCAACTCACTCCTGGCAGATCTGCCTCTGTCCACCATTCATCCTCGGCAGCTGATCCAGAATGCAGCGGCACATCTCGTTTTCAACCTTCCCAAGTTCTCCCACACCACCCCACTTCTCCGCTCCCTGCACCGGCTTCCTGTGGCCGCCCGCATCAAATTCAAAACCCTGATACTAAGCCTACAAAGCTAAAAATGGCCCAGCACTCACTTCCCTCTCTGCTCTAATCACACTCGCCTCGTTCCACCATCTCTCAGGGATTGAGGAAGACTCTTTTCTGTCCTGGCACCTAGGTGGTGGAACAACCTTCCTCTAGATGTTGCTTTGACGACCTTTAAACAACGACACAAGACGTATAGGTTTCTTCAATACTTGGACTAATCCAAGTATTGTAATAGTAACTTATTAACCCAGTGTAAGTATCTATCTCAAAATCTCAAAGCAGATTTTGCAAAGCAAAGTTGCTCTGGAGGATAAGAGCGTCTGCCAAATGCCTAAATGTAAATGTAATGCTTGCTGATATCACAGGACAAAGAGATCCAAATATACAGTACACATGTATATATAAATCTTGTCAATGCCTTATTCATATTTCAGAGATGCTTAAAGAAAAAATAAAGCTTATGACGTCTGTCTAAACCATATGATGCCCTTTTTGTATTTTAATATGCATTTTTTAAGGCTCAGGAGACACAAAATGGGGAGGCGCACCACTTCAAAGCTACTGTAGCTCCAAGAAGTAAAAAAAAAATGTTCCAAATATAAAGCTGTGTTGAAAATAATATATTTATTAAGTTTATCTGTAAAGCTTAATATTATGATATTACTATAAACATCTTAACGTGTGTGTGAAAATCCCATGAAATCAGCAGTTTCTGAAATACAGTACTTGATCCAGCCCATCTGGCTCCAACAGCCATGCCATGGTTAAAGCTATTCTGGTTTTTAATGTCAGCATTAACTAAAGCTTCTGTATCTGCATGATTTTTGAAATTGCTGCTGCCACGTGACTGGCTGATTGGGTATCTGCATAGAGGCGATGCTAATAAAGTGGACATGAGAGCTCCGCCAGGATCCGGGTTCAGTTCCCGCCTTGGGTCTGTGTGCATTGAGTTTATATTTTCTCCCAGTGCTTGGTGGATTTCCTCCAGGTGCTCTGGTTACCTCCCACAGTCCAAAGACATGCAGATTGGTCTAATATAGGCCCCCTGCGACCCTGTATGTATGTATGTAGGGGCAGGGGTAGCTCAGTGGTTAAGGCATCGGACTACGGTTCAGAAGATCCCAGGTTCAAACTATCACTGTTGGGCCCTTGAGCCAAGGCCCTTAACCCTTTCAATTGCTCGGATGTATAGTATAATGAGATGAAAATGTAAGTCGCTCTGGATAAGGGCGTCTGCCAAATGTCTAGATGTAGATGAATACAGGATAAAGCGGTATAGACAGTGAGTGAGTGAGTTAAAGAAAAGCAAATATAATTCTTTGTCTTTGCTTTTCAACACTGTTAGTTTTGATAAAAAATATTGTTTTCTTTTAAATAGGCCTAGGGTATTGCTTGCACTGAAACTACAACAGAAAATATCTAAAGCTATGTATGTTGTGCTTAAATCATTTTTATTACATAACATATTGTTCTAACTTATAATTTTTAATAGAGCTTTATTTAAAGATTTTTAATCCTATTTTGTCTATTGCCCAAGCTTGAGAATGAACTATAATGCAACAACAACCCAAATCAATAGTAAAATAGGAAAAATCCTTGGCTGGAACCCTGCAGAGATCCTGTCTGGCCCTCGTGCCTTTTGGGGCCTTTACATCTGAATTCTATGAACTATGCTATTATACATGATAACCTTCCTAGAGACCTAAATAAATAATTGAATTACAGTTCAAACGAACACCAGACACACCATCCAGGGGACCCACTCACTTCATGTAATATTGAAGTATCCCACACCATTGTACTGTATGTGCTGTATTTCCTTCACTTTTCTCCCTTGAACTGTTTGACAAACCTACAGTAAGTGGAGAGGTTCAGTACTTTATATCCTTTACCTAGAGCTTACACAAACACTCAGCCATCTCTGTTCTTAGATGTATTTGCCAATTACAGCCCTTTCTATTGCATGGAATATGTAATAAAATAATTTCCATATTTTTTTTTTATCCTAATATCTCATTATATGCAGTTGATACTTAATCTCTGGATGGATATAGACGAATCCTCACCAAACATTCTGTGAGTAAGTGCATTACAGCCATATGTTCCCTGGTTCAAATCTGAGCTCAGTTTCCTGTGAAGGTGCTGTGCCTGTTCCTCATTTTTTTCTGTACATTTTTTCCCAACTCAAAAAGCATGCCAGTTTGGTGCCAGTTTGGTGCCAGTTTGCACGTCCCTTGGATTGATCTGTGTATTCCTGCCCGTGGGTCCCAAGATAGATTTTGAATCCTGACCAGTATAAGAAATAATGAATACATTTTCCTAATCCAGTTACAAAAATAAAATTAAGCAGGGTCTGCTAGGAATTGGTAATTGGTACTGCAACCTTAACAAGAGGAAATGCAAACTGACTTACAGCGAGAGGGTAATTTACTACTGTCAGTACAAGCGAGACTTATTACCCTAAAGATACCATGCCATGCCATTTCTGCCATACCAATGGTGACTTTTTACAATTTTTTATTATTTTTGTTACCATGTATTCTGCCTCTAGGACATTAGAAAGAAATCAGTTTATTATTATGTAAATGTGTATTATGTGTCCAATAACAAATAACCTAAACTGAGCTACAGCAAGGCCTCAGGCTTTTGAATTTACTGGGTATTTCAGATTAGGCCTATGCAAATAGGATCAATAGACACTCTTAAGTACCATGGAGGGTGAACTGAAGCTTCCTTGGTTCTCGTTCACAGACTCCCAGGCTCGGCTTTTACTGAAATAGGACATTGAAATATGCGCCATAATTCTGGCAGTATTATTTTAACTCCTTTAACATCATGGTGCAGTGCAGAAAAGGCCTTTCAATAATAATCATAATAAAATTCCCTTTTTGGAACAATACTCAGCTGCTGTCTGCTTGGCAGCATTTTATGTACCTTTTTTGGTCTTCAGTGTGGGTTTTCTTTTCTTTTCTTTTTTTTTTTGCACATAAGTTTTTTTTTTTTTTTTGTGTGTGCACCATTCAGCCATTTTCTTTTCCTTTTCTTTTTTTTATTATTTTTTTAAGAAAAATATAAAGAATAAGAATAAATATAGGAAATAAGTATAGATACATATAGAAAAAGTATAAAGTGGATTTGCTCATGCTATAATCTACTCTATAAACACTTACATAAAGAAAATCACTAATATTACTTTCTTTTACATCAGTATTATCCTTTATTATTTTTACCCCCATCTGTTAGGTAAAACTGGCATTCAAGTCAAACTGGGACTTTTGATTGTGCAGAATAAGAGAACACATGGTGTATAAGTTATAAGAAATAAAAATTCCTTTATTTCTCTATACTGTATAATCTCCTGCTTTCTCCCAGTAATCTCCTTGTCCCAGTGTTTCACTAGTGCTTGGATACCATCAAGGTACATCAAGTTTTCTCACGAGTAGACTTCACATCTGAAATGCTGGCCTTCCAGGAACTCCTTTAACATGTGGAAATAGCTTGGAGTGAGATCAGTGCTGTAAGGGGGATGTGGCAAGAACTCCCAGGCGAGTTGATGTACAGTAATGTGGAAGTGGTGCAGTGGGCAGTATGTCGTCATGCACTGCCCTGCAAAAACAGGACACCTTTGGTGATCAAACCAGACCATTAAAAGACTTGGCACCTCTACTGTAGGTTTGAATCTCGCCTCTGGTCTGTGGAGTTTGGAGTTTGCATGTTCTTGCATAGGTTTCCTCCAGATACTCCGGTTTCCTTCCACAGTCCAAAGACATGGTGCATGGTGTACAGTAGGTGGCCGGCATTATTTACAAATGACCTGTAGTGTATGAATGAGTGAATGAGCCCCCCTCTTTCTCTCGCATTCCCCCCCCATCATTGCCACTTTGCCAGATATGAATGAAATACAATTCAATAAAATCTGACAGGGGCCCTTTTAACAGGAGTTCTGATGAATTATGGCACTTAATAAGAACACTTAATTGTGTTATTCCTGTGGAAAGGAATAGTTCACACTCTGTCTCTTTCTTTCTTTTTCCCCCAGCAGAAGAGCTAATTAGCAATGAGTACACACTTAATATCACTTTGGAGAAATCTGCCATGTCCTTAGCGTACAATAATATAATGACTATGACAGAAATGGAGGTTAATACAATTCTGGGTAATTTAACATAATCCTAGCTGACAAAAGGCCTAAAATGTCCGTTAACCTTAGTGGTCCTTTTGTCTCAGATATACAAAACTATTATATTGCTGTCAAATGAAAATTTCTCACACAAGATGCCATTTATCTTTTTGATTATAATCACAAACAGGTGACATAGGAGTTAGTACTGTTACTGTATACAGTATAAATATCTACAGACTGACTATTTACTTTAGGGTATCTATCTATGTACAAAAGCTCCAGTCTTTTACGATCATGTCCAGATTCAGTGAGTCTGTGCACAGTGTGACCTAAGGTCCCTGTATTTCACTCATAGGTGTGGAACCCAATTTGGCCTTTGCTTTTGTAGCCTGTTCACCTTAAGGTTCGGTTTGGATCTGTTCTTTGGGTTTTTATCCTGCTGGTAGTGAAATGTGTCTTTATCTTAAGCTATGAAAAAGACACTTTCAGATTTTACAGTCATGCGAAGAAGGTAGGGCCCCCTCTTTTAATTCCATGTTTTAGTGTAAAAAAAAAAAAAAAAAAATATATATATATATATATAAAATGAATATGATATTAGAAGGACTTGGTGTTAGGCAACATATACTTTTTTATTTACTGTGGCATTAATTAGTTATCAAAGGTGAAGCCAAAATGAAAAAAAAAGTTATTAATAATATTAATAATTAATAATACTAAGTAATACTAAGTATTATTGCTTCTACATGATTCAAGAGGGTAAGTTGCAGCCAGGTGCTGCTAATCATCAGCCCTTCGTTAATTCATCAACAGCAGGTGTGCAGACCTCTATAAAGGCAGAGGTTTCTGCTGTTCTGGAGCATCCAGGTGTGTGTTAACACATTGACAAGAGGGAAAAACTTAAGCAATAGTTTTGGCGAAGAAACTGCACGTTGCTGCACGTCAATCTGGATAGGGTTATAAACCATTTCCAAACAACTTGGAGTTTAACATTTACAGTGATTAAACTGAAAAACATTCAAGCCAGTTACAGTATCACTTTCCCCAAGAGTAGAGATCCCAGGATCAGACCTTCACCCTAAGATCAGACTATGCAATGCTCAGAGAAATAATGCTACATTTAGTTTAGTTTATTTATTTATATAGCACATTTAAAAAACAACCATGGTTGACCAAAGTGCTTCACAACGCCAAGGGAAGAAGAAAGAAAAGAGAAAATGAATAAATAAATGAATACGTCTCAAAATCTCAACTCAAAGTAAATGAAAGCCAAAGAATATAAGTGTGTCTTAAGTAATTTTATTACATAATCTCAACACTCTGAGCAGACCTTATATGAGCAGGTAAATCATTCTACAACTTCTCAACGTCCCACCACTGAAAAAGCTCGGTCACCTTTACTTTTAATCCAGGAGCACCTGGAGACGAGGCGACCTCAGTGCTTTAATGGGGGTGCGGATACGTAAAAGCTCTGATAAATATACAGATGCCAACCCATTTCAAATCTCAAAAACAAACAATGAAATCTTAAACTCAATCCTAAAACGAACAGGACGCCAGTGTAGTGAAGCTAAGACCGGGGTTATATGCGCACGCTTTTTAATCCCATTTGTCCATGACAGCACAATTAGAAGAAGAATGACCAAGTATGATTTGCTTGGAAGGGTTGCCAGGACAAACCTCTTCTGCATAAAATGAACATTGAGGCACGACCGAGGTTTTGAACAGATTAGACCCAAGTGAAGCTGTTTGTCCTCAGTGCATTAATGCGGGTTTGACGAAAAGCAAACAAAAACTCCTTGCAGTCATTAAGGCCACCATGAACTCCTTTGTATACCAAAGTATGCTAGAGGGAAATGTGAGGCCATCTGTACGACAGCTAAAGCTTCGTCAAAATTGACCCAATGACCCAAAGCACACCAGTAAATCTACATGAGAATGGATGAAAAATAATCAGGGTTTTGTAATGGCCTAGTCAAAGTGGTAATGTTGTAAAGAAGAGCTGACCAAAATTCCTAACAATGATCTGGGACACTTATAAAGTCCTACAGGAACTTATTATTTCAAGTTATTGCTGCTAAAGGTGGATCTACAACCTATTAAATCATGGGGTGTACTTAGTATTGTTCACACGATTTTTTTTTCCTTTTTTAGCTTAATTTTTGTTAAATCAATAATGGGATGGTAAAAAAGGCAAATTGTTTTTACTGTACCTAGTACTGAAAGTGTGGTACTGTACTTCCAGCACTGTGTTCTTTGTTACTGAGCTGTTTGCAACACTGTTAATAACAATTATGTAAAACGTTGGCTAATCTTTGATCTAATCAGGCTATAATACCTTTTTCCAGCTTGTAGCAAGATTTAGTGGTACTTGGATATTTATTTTGTAAGAAAGCACTTCCTTCTAGCCACCCCAGACATGTTGAGAACACGAGACTGTACCTGCCTCCCCTATAGTTTTTGTCTTGCTCTGTTGTCTCTTTTGGAGGACATCCTGTTCCTGGTAATGTCACCAGGGTGCCACATTTTCCTCACTTCCCAATAAAGGGCTGCACAATGTTCTATGGTATCTCATGTTTTAGAGATTCATTTTTCGAGAACAATCTTCTGATTGATATCTAGAAACTAAAAAGGGTCCTGTACATTCCATTCTTTAAGCTTTTTTGAATCGTGGCTTCAGCAGTCGGATGCAACCAAGAAGATATCCAGCTGATCTGTGTTAAGGGTTAATCAGGATAATTTCACTGGTGACTGGAGAAAGATAATTAAGCAACATCCCACTCGACATTGTGTTGCTGTACCGTTATTCAGCACAGCTGTGATACAAGGGCACAGCGTGAGCACAGTCGTGCTGATATCTGCAGTAGTACAAAAACACAACCTCAAGCGTGATATTACTTTTATAAAACAGTTCCTCAAACACCATTTATTAACAACATATTATGATTTGTTTATTTGTTTAATCAGTTATTTTGATTCACCGAGTACCCTTCCATGACTGGTGCGAGTAACCAATCACGACCGGCGGGGCTGGTGAATTTGTGTGTGATTAACAGAGGTGAAAAGAATTTTTAATTCTTAACCGTACTATATAGCCAAAAAGTAAAGTAAAGTGAGTGTGGTGGACATTCCTGTAAATCTTGTAAATTTGTCTTTATATTTGAACTTGTTCTGCTTTAGAATTTCAGCGCCAACAATTTCTGGGCCCGTTTTCACAAAGCTTCTTAAGCCTAAAAGTTGCTCCTAGTGATGAAATTCTAAGAAAATTCTTAGAATTATGACATTTTCTTAGAATTTCCCCTTAAATTTAGGACTAAATCTTAGTAAAGATAAGAATGATTTTATCTTATGGGGTCAAGCACACCTCCTCACTAAGATAAAGGTTTTTGTACTTTCCTTACTCAGAGTTGCTCTGAGAAGTTTCCTAAATCACTTTTAGTCTAAGACTTCCAGCTAGGACTTTTTAAGCTAAGATAGGAGCTCTCTCAGTGAATTCTAAGAAGCTTTGTGAATACGGCCCCTGATTTCCAGATCGAATCCCAAACAGCGCTAGATGCAAAGCTAGTGTGCTATATACAGTAGGGTGTACAATCACTTATTCAACACACTAGGTAGTGTCATTGATTTGGGCTTACAGAGGGATTTGAGATTTAGCTTTGTATTAGAAGCTAGTTAGCTTTCTAGCTCCCCTTAGACGTAAAGAAAATGACACACTTTGACCCAATTGAAAGGACTTACTATTGTAGATTAGAAGAAAATCTAAGGAGAGTTGTTTGAGAAGATGATTGCATAACGTTATCAGATGGGTTTTTATTGTTAAACATACATCCATGACTGGTTTTGAATGTGGGACTTGGCAGGTAGCTCCTCTTTCCTTATCATGGTGGACTAGTTTTCCTCAACAGTTAGTGTAATTACTGTAGAATGACTGTGGATAGTCTGGGGAACAGAGTAATACATACTGTATAGTTAAAGCTCCTAGTTCTTTAACCGTCCTTTATAATCAGTTGTGAAATGCCTCCCATCCAATCAGATAATTCGGTCAGAACTAGCTGGTGTATAATGACATTTAAATCCGAGTTCGTTGCCGTTGGTGGATTGGCACGTCTCATAATACCCAGCCACTAGATACAGTGTATAACCTGTGCCATTAAAAAAAAAAACACACACACACACACACACACACAGTAGTGTGTGAATGAGATGATCCTGTGTGGCAACCACTCGACAGTAGCAGCCGAATTTAGGTTAAAAATTAAGGCTAGAAAGTTTAAGTTTTTAATCCCCCCCCCCAATTGTGTCAAATTGAAAAGCATCGTGGGGAAAAATGGCATTCTAGGTTGCAACCTTTTGAATATAGCCATTTATTTTATTAACATAGTGTGTATATGATGCATTTAAATATGTACTTGTTATTTATTCAAGAATATGCCTTGACTCTTTTCTTCGCCAGTTCCCATTGTGGCTGAAGTGATTAGCAAATGTTGCCTCACACCTCCAGGGGTTTTGAGTCTCAGCTCCACTTGGGGTTCATGATGGTTTTCATGTTCTTCCTGTGCTGGCTGGGTTTCCTCCTCCACTCCATAATCATGGGTCGTAGACTGTTCCACATTTCCAAATTGCCCATAGTGTTAGTCCTAGGGTATCATAGGCGAGTGTGTGTGTGCTAGTGCCCTGCGATTGGTTGACACCCCACCCAGGGTGCATCCCACATGGTGCCCTAAGGATAGGCTCCAGTGTGTGAGACGTGCAGGAAATAGAGGGATGGATTCGATCCAGTTTGACGTGCTCTTCAGAAAGATAAGATGAAGATTGAATTATTTGTCATATATTTGTTTTCGCATATTCCAGTTAGCAAGCTTGGCTCAGAGGGCAGGTTCAGCCTGGACAAAGCGCCCCTAGAGCAGATGGGGTTAAAGGCCTTCCTCATTCTGTGAATTCATGAACTGTATTAAAATATCTTTCTGTGCATTTTCCTGGTGTGCATACTTTATAATGATGATTTATGTTGGGACTCAGTTTTGATGCATATTGTTTAGCATTATATGCCCAAAGCTATGAGTGTGTGTGTGTGTGTGTTAAAGTCATGACCTCAGCTAGTAGCAGTGCTTACATGGCTGCTAATGAATGCTCATTGGTGTGAATAATGATTAGCATCAGTCTAACACGAATTACTTACATTTCTGTGAACGTTTTGCTCTATGTTCACAGAAATGTAAATAATTATGGTATACTGCACAAAATGTGTGTGATCTGTGCAGGCTGTAGCAATGTGTGGTCTCATAACTTATCAGACTCATTTTGGTTACCTGATTTTTATTGTTAGATTTTTTCCGTTGTTCTGACCAGTTTTTGCATAATTAATGCTATTTTGATGCAAATGCGAAACACACACACACACACAAACATGTTGATGTGTGGGAAAGTGGGGACCTGCTTCTAATCCCCTATTTGCTCACTTAGGTTTCAGCAGTGTAAGCGTGGCTTGCTATTTCAGAGGTTTCAAATAGCTCCCTGCAGATCTTATCATCTCTCTCTCTCTCACTTTTTTTCTTCCTCCCAAAATCCCTCCTCAGATCTTATTCCTCCGCTTTCTCCACTTTAAAAATGCCACCTGTGATAAGACCCGAACTCAATCCGATATACCGCGCCGTATGCGTCCAACTCATAAAGATGCCCGACGAAGCTTTTGTCCCTTGTTGGAGAAGTTTTATATTGTGTATGAGCATTAGATTTCATCAAGCAGTTGCTGTTTGTTGATATTTATACAGAAGAACAAGGGATACCTTTATTACCCGATAGTCACACTGACTTTAATAGGATAGTCAGCACAAAGACCAGGATCTACCTGGAGGCACTGTAGATTTTGGGTGCGTTCTTACAGATTGGTAAACAATAAACAATACAGTAATACAATTTTGGTAACTATTTTTCTTTACATTTGTAGCTATGACAATTTTTCATTTTAGTTGTTTATGTCGTCCTCCAGTATGTGCCTTTTAGATGAATATGCTCACATGATTTTTTAAATTTTTTTAATTTTTTTGTCCATTAGGACTGAAGCTGATTTCGATCGTTCTCTAGTGCCCCTAATTTGGCTGCAAGTGAACACATCACTCAGAAATCTGAGGTTACACTAAGAACAGGTTCGTTGATTAAAAAAAAAAAAAAACCCACAGATTTTGGCGAGCCTGTTCCCTATACTTCAACTTCAGATTTTTCTGTTCTTGACTCACTGGAAGTTGAACCTGCTGAGGTCTTTTGCTTTTGTAGTCCATCAACCTCGAATTGCAACATTGTGTACAGGTATGTTCTGAGAGACTTTTCAGCTTACCATGGTTGTCAAGAGTACTTATTACTGTCAGCCAGAACCGGTCTATCCTCTGGGCTCTCTTGTCAGGAAGGGCATTACAAAAAAAAAAAAAACATGAAAATACAGCACTGTTCTGTCTAAACTCTCGAGAGTGTTGTGTGTGAAAACCCCCAGAGATTTGCACTTTCTGAAATACTAAAGCCGCCTGACTGTCACCAATCACTATCCCACCGTCCTCCTCACTGACATCAACCGTGTTGATGTGATATTTGGGTTTAGCATTGGACTGCTGTCACTTTTAGTTGTTTTTCTTCTTTTCTTTCAGCTCTCTGTGAAAGATCATGCTCTGCATGTTCTCATCATTCCTGTCGTAGTTCTCAGAGAGTGCCAGGTACCCTTTAAAAACGGTGGACTTTTTGTCTGGAATTTGTGCTCCGTTTTGTTTCTTGCGCTACTATCGAACGCTTAGCATGCCGGGTGTCTCGTTTCGGAGGCTTACGTGTTTTGGTCTTGTGGCCTTCGACCTCCACCCTAGACTGCATAGACTATGAAGTCTGAACGGAATTGAGACGATATGGTCTGCAGAGGAATTCCTAATTGTGTGTCCCGCTGCTTCTGGCCTTACTATCACAGTAGTGTGGAGTTACTGTAGCACGCGGTCGAGCTGCCATTACATGAGGATTGTGTAACAGCACTTAACCACTTGAGCATCATCTCTTCCGAGATGTCTGACAACATGCGTGACAACATCTCTCCAAGGGGTTTGGGATAGGTTGAGCTGTGAAGTATACAGTACACAGCTGCATCCTTCGTTGTCAGGGTAAATAAAGAAGGCCGCATTTGAAGGAACAGGACAGCTGTGATAACCGGCCTTCAAATGAAGTCATTATCAAGACGTATGCATAGTCATTATTTTTATACAGTATATACCTTTTTGTTTTTTCTCAGTTGTTGTTTTGCATCTGTTTAAGCCATTGATTGATTTTGCCGTCATGATTGCTTATTTCTCTTTTCCATACCGCTAAAACTTCTAGCATTCATACTATAGTTCTTATTATAGTATGATAAAAGTATCATATTATTATTTTTATATTACTATTGTTATAGTATGATAGGATAACAATATCCCAATATTATCTTTTTAAAGTGTGCCTAGCGCCGTGGGAGGACCACGACAGTTCCCACCCATAAACGAGTACCTTTAATGAAATATCTTTGCCTGCTAAATAAAGTGCTTCCCAGTTTTCAGTTACAATTCTATCATAGTGGAAAACAAAGTGAAGCAAGTGACTCCAGACCTAGTACCGACCCAAACCCAGTAGCTTTTTGTTGTGTTGGTAGGGTGCTGAATTGTGGGTGTGAGTGATTTGTTGGTGGTCGAATTCATCATTTGGCAGCCTGTGAATGTATTGATTCTGCACTGAAACAAAGCAATAATTCAGGCTCTACTTTGTCCAGTGGGGAAAGCCGATATCTTGCACACCGACAGAGTGTCTAAGTGTTAATATACATGTTTCCTGGTAATTGTGGGTAATTTTAGACGTTTTTGTTTCAGTTCTCAGTGCTCAGCCAAACCGAACACCAAGTCCATATCCATCACACTGATATTGTCACAGTCTGATTCGTTTATGATGTTGCCCATATACCAGGCTAGTACAATCATGAAACTGAGTTTAGTTCCGATCTAGTCTGTACACGACACTGACATGACCATGCATGACAGTGGCAAATTTTCTGGTTTGTTTACAAGCAGATATTACATCATTCCAATCAATTTCAATGCCATACTTGTCGTTCCGGTGTCGCCCGTTCCACATCGTACATGGCACATGCTTCATGTGTGGTCTTATGCCATTCTGACTAAACACACCACTGGCAATCACCAAGTCTAGTTTTTAACTTGCTCTTTACAGTATATTGTCCCAGTATAGATCTTACTAAACATTTACATTGCCCTACTATAGTTCTTATTGGTATTTATATTTTCACAGTCTAGGTCTTTATTTGGCATTTACATTATCCCAGGCTAGTTCCTATTGGCATTTACTTTTGCCAGTCTAGTTCTTATTGCCATTTACATTATCTCAGTCTAGTTCTTACTGCCATTTACTTTTGCCAGTCTAATTCTTACCTAACATTTACATTATCCACGGACTAGTTTTTACTTGTCATTTACATTATCCAGTCAAGTTCCTACTTGACATTCCAGTCTATTCCATACATGAGGCTCACATTATCCCATTGTATCCAGCTATTACATTGACATCATTCCATTCTTCTTTATACTTGGCATTAACCTTATACCTGTCTATTTTACAAATGAGGCTGACGTTGTCTCACTCTAGACCGTTATTGCATTTGTATTATCTCTATTCTTGTGGACCTATAAAACTGATGCATCCTGGTCTAGTCCTTACATGAGGCTGAAATTGCCTAGTTCTATTCCATGCTATTGCAGTCTAGTCCATATTCCACGCATAAGGTTCTCCTGTTGTAGCCCTTACGCTGAATAAATACCAACCTAGCCCTTACTGTACGTATATGGCACCCTCATAATTCCGTTTCCCATAAATAATAGACATTGTTCCGGTCTAGTTCTTATAGAAACCAGAATTGACATTAACCCAATTTAGTCGAAACACAGCACTGACATAAACTCAATCTAATCCATTCACAACTCTGACACAAATCAAATTTTTTTACAGTGTAGTTTACACATGCAGTACATGAAGCTGATATGGTGCAGCACATACATAACAGAAATAGTATCCCAGTCTAGGCAATACATAATGAAATGGCGCCTAAAATTCTAAAGTTCAAGCAGACACATTTAACAGAAAACCACAGAAATCTCAGACGTCAGGACCGTAGACATCCGGGTTTAGAGTCATGTTCACTTACAGTAGGAGTCCTTGTAATGACTTCTAAGCTAAAAGAGACAACTTTACCAGCATAATCGCAAATTACTGTAAGAATAGAAATATAGGTGTGGTTTAAAAGTTTTACTACATTTAATAGAAATATAACATAATCCAGACAGAGTGGGTTATATGGGGACTTAACTGGCTTAATAGGCTTCTTAACTGGGATATGTGATAAAAAAAAGCATATTTCAATGTGTTGTAAAGTACATGTGACAAATAATTACATTGTTTTTGTCATTTGTTTATTATTATTATTATTATTATTATTATTATTATTATTATTATTATTATTATTTTTATTATTATTATTATCATCACAGTGCAATGCTGTGATTTTTTAACCCATTTATTTTTACTCTTTACTTATTCGCAGTGTTGTATATTGTAGCTTTAACCTACAAAGCACGTGTAAAAGGGTCATTAATATGATCAAGCTAGACCATTACCATTATTATTGGGGAAATCTTTTTCTTAATGCACACACGTACACTCTTCTATTTGAAGTTGATCCGTATATGCAGCGTATACGGATAAGGAAACTACGGATTGTTTAATTACAATTACAGGCTAAATGGCTGCAAATAAAATGTACAGCTATAAACTTAAAGTACTGGGTTTTTGTGCTATTGATGTTATTTTTATCCGGGTGGGCAAAAAATAATTGTAGCATATACAAGCAGGATAGACTTTCAATATATTGGCTTAAAAGACAAACACTTTAAAGCCACAGTTTTTTTATCACGCAATACTATGTGTTTATTTAACACATACATTACAGTACAGGTAGTAGGACAGTTTTAGCTATTGACAATTTGTTGCGATTCAAGATTAATGAATGAAGTACCTAGTTTTAATGAAATCATGGTGTAATTAACCTTACGTTTAAATGCAGTAAAAATGTAAAAATTATTTTAAGATAAACGCCATACAAACAATATCGACGCACTTGATATAAGAGGGGTGTTCGGATTGAACTGGGTCGAACTCGAGGTGTAAAACTGATTGCACAGTCATGAGACTCTTCGCTGCAGAAGTTTCATCTTAGCCAAATTTTATGCCATTTCACGATGTGTGCGAATTGACTAATTCTGATTGGATTTGGGGGGGTTTTTTGGTTGACCCACGTCATGCTTCAGTTTCTGTAGCTGTTGCAAGCACTGAAACAATTTCGGCCAAACCCTGCGAAGAGCAGCATCCAAGCCTCAATCCCCATGTTGCTACAGTACGTTTCTCAAAAAGTTCCTAATTGGCACATTTTCTAATGTTCTCCTCCGAGTGTAATTTAAAATGTAGAGACTAAACAAAACCCTCGATTTGTTTGAACAGAGCTCTAGAAGGAGACTCGAGTATTTACCATTAAATTGAGTTCAGAGGTAGAAAAGGAGGGTTTCCAAGATTTACCATGATCACTCGATGGGTCTTGGAGCAATTTAGACCGTCGGTATGTACCAGTAGAGTTCGGGTGTGCGTATCTGAATGCTCGAGTTCGTGCTTGACAGTGGCTTTCCCACAATGATGCAATCATCTCATCCCGGTTCCTCCTCCTTTTTGAAGCTTCATGAAAAAGCAAAGGAAAATAAGTATACACATTCACCCAGCATCACACACTCAGCAAGCCACAGAGTAAATCAGCAACTCTAAATTACAGGTTTGCATTGCTGCACCGCCTCGGCTCAGTAACCCCTCCTCCTCTTCAGCCCCAAATTGGGAACCGCACTACCCACAATGCATTCATGCGTAATGTGAAACTGGCACATGCCACACCGCAGCTGGCAGTTTTACACGTTTAACAGCCATTCCTGCTTGCCACCTGATTGGGGAAATTAACACTAGTTGACTAAATGGCTGAATCTTTTTTCAACGCTCCATACCGCAAACGCTTTCCACAGTTTTGATATTTATTGGCCATTCTTTTAAAGCCCTGCTCTAGTGAGGTGTATGTGTTCATGAGCATTGTTCCTAAGGAAAACTATAGACTACAGAGGGACGAATGAATGAATGAATGAATGAATGAATGAATGATCTCAATAGCCAGTAACATATAATTAATGCACTGACATCATACTGGTTCACACCGAAGCCTTTCACCTAATCCAGCATTCTTTTTTCCCTCCTTTTGTTTTAGCATTGTTTCCTTCATCACAATTTCTACATCTTTTTTTTTTTTTTTTTTTTGCATTTTTTATGATTTTTATGATTATGAGACCTTGGAATTCTCTCGTAAATGGCTCGGCCAGGCGAGGGATAAAAGTTAATGACCTTGGCGCCTCATTTCGAGGGCCCCTTGCTCAGGGTGCACAGCCTTTACAGCCACTTGAGATAGAGGAAGGCTGGAAGAAAAAAAAAACAGAAAAGAGGGAGTCGCACAAGCAGAAATTATGAAATGGATGGATAATGAGATCTCCCATTACTGTAAAACTGAGAACGGTTGTGCCTCGTAAAACCCGACAGAGCGAGCTAAACTGCGTCCGCACATGAACGCGAGAACATGAGTGTGGGAGAGCCAAGGGTGCCAGAGAGAGATTTTTTGCTCCATAATTTACCCATCATGCTCTGGGGCTGAGTTGGGTCAGGGCTGAAGTGCATTTTTTACCCATTTCTCTGGCACAGTTAACCGGATGATGGAGCAGGAATATTATGAGGGAGAAGGCCATGGACCTTGAAGTTTGCCTCCCTGAGTCCTTACTGCCAATGCATCATGGGAAATGTTATGCCGTTCCAGAAACTCTAGGTGTCATCACTGGTCGGTGCCGATATGATGCATGCATTTTGATACATGTTGAATGTCTCCCTTGGGTTCCCATTTTCAAGATGCTAACAAATTAGCAGATAGTATTCTGGATTGCACCCGTGCTTTGGGATTGCATTTACCTGTTCGACCAACAACATGGGCATACAGTTGTAGATGTCCTTGTTGAACCTTTGAGAACATCAGATGAACTGCATGACTGCTCAAAATGATGAACAAGCATGATGGTCTGAGCTAATTCAGAGTTGAAAGCACATACAGTAGGCTCAGCGTTCAGGCATGCCATTCAGCTTGGCTTTTTCTGTTTATTCTTTGGGCCTACTGTGTAATTTGTGTAGGCCGAGATTGCCCACAGCACAAAGCCATGAAATAAGACTTAGACCACACAGTTTCTACACCAGAGACTGGATTCTTGCAATATTGTTTTAAAAAAACAAGATTTTTTTTCCCATAAACCATGAGAATAATCATACAATCCAAAATGTTGTAGCTAAATATGTGGTTTATAATCTACAGTAAGCTGCTATGAATTGGAGCTACATTTCAGATACATCAAATGTCTTTACACTCCATCTTTAGGTACTGAAGTAGTCAGAGACACACAGAGAGAGAGAATCTATACAAAATTGTGTGAAAGGAAACACTCACTCAGTCACTCATCATCTATACCGCTTAATCCTGTATTCAGGGTCACGGGGGGCCTGGAGCCTACCCCAGGAGACTTAGGACAGGGTGCCAATCCATCGCAGGGCACAGAAACACACACATACACTCACTCATTCACACACTATGGACAATTTGGGAAACCCCAATTAGCCTAACCTGCATGTCTGTGGACTGTGGGAGATAACTGGAGGAAACCCACCAAGCACGGGGAGAGCATGTAAACTCCATGCACACAGAGACGGGAATCAAGCCTAGCCGGGGATCGAACCCGAACCCGAAATATTTATATTGAATAATCAGACCTTGAGCAGAAAAGCCTTTGAGCGGAAACACCTTGCCAATTCTTGGAGTGGATGGGCTTTGCACAACATGCAAGAACTGCAGTATTTTCATGTAAGCGTACATAAAACAAAGTGGTACCATTTAAGTTTCGAGATTAGCTCTTTTTACAAGCTGTTTTTTTTTTTTTTTTGCTATTAGAGGCCTTAAAACCTGGCTGTAGAATTCACTCTTGATGATCTGGTCCCTGGGGACGAAGTCTTGATGCACAATGCAGCGGATGTCAAAAAAAGACAATGAGCATGCACTTAGCTGAGCTGCGGACCTGTCTCGACTTTTTCAGTCGTTGGCCTCTTCCACTGTGAAGACACGGTGCTTCGTCTCAAGGTCGGACCCATACACCCATGTTTTGTTACCGGTAATGATCCTTGACATGAAGGACGGCGGGGGCGTCATCCACAGCACGCTGATGTTCCTCATTGGTCAGCAGCTTGGGGACGAACTTGGCAGTCACACGGGGCAAATCACACGTGAGGATTACCTGGACGGTTCCACATGACACACCGACAATGGCAGCAATTTTGTGGCTTGTTCTCCGATCTGCACATTATTAATAATATAAATTTATTGCTCATGTTAAAGCTGTAACTATACAAAAGTAAAGCACACCATCCAACCAATCACATTCAAGCATTCGACAGCAGTGTTGGATAAATATTTAGTTTTTAATATGCATCTTTTTTTTTTTTTTTTTTTT